>BMAO01021894.1:0-122576 GCA_019973975.1 Trichonephila clavata
TTCTAAGAGCACGTTTTTCTCTTCTCTCTCTACTCATCCATCAACGCACTCGGCTTTAAAACAAAAATCACACCGAGCAAAGGATCACATTAGCATTTAACGACAGAGAACTAGCAAAAAAAATCCACCATATGGAAGGTCGTCGCTTTGCATCAGAGGTCTCTGACATTTCTCACTGGAGGATCGGCAAAATCAGTGATCTAGGCGTGACTCGACAACCCGGACGTGCTTTGTTGACTTTCTTTTATTTTATGAGGCGGGGAACAAAAAACCCCGATAGTACGGAAACCCCATATGGCGAAAGGTCTGTCACTTGATAACGAATCCCGCATTAACTGAAAACTGATTAGTTAAAATTCCCAGTGGGTGGTTTTCGTCATAACGGTAGTTTTGTGAAAGTGTCCTTCTGTTCGCTGGACAGATTGATTCAAGTTCGGCTTGTAGGGTTGAATGCTCTCTTCCTGTGTTGGGGTGTATCCATATTCATGATCTGGCTGTGAAAGTGTTACGATCCCTTTGTTTTGGGTGTATGGTTGTTTTGTAATGCTCAAAATAGGGGGATGTTATGAAAAGAGATAGGAATGTACTGGAATTAAATAAGGAAAGCATAAAAATATATGATGAAGGGAATGTTAGGTTTAAAAGAAAAGTTTTGTTCAAGGCATTTATCGGAGTTATGATCATGATTAGAGAGAGAGAGAGAGAGGGAAAGTATGCTTTGTGTTCAAACCTTGAACCTAGATTGCGTAGGAAATTGGTAATAATATAGAAAAGAGAAAACACATATTCGAAAGTAAAGGTATTTACGAAAAATAGTTAAAAAGGAATTTTATTTGGGCAGCGTTGTGTTCAAACCTTGAACCTAGATTGTTCAGGAAATTCGTAATACCTTAATAAAATAGAAAAGAGAAAACTTATTCGAAAACAAAAGCATTTATGAAAAATAGCTAACAAAGATGTTTATTTGGGCAGCGTTAGAAAGAGTAAAGATACTTTTAAACGTCCTGGCCTCTATTTTTTATAGTTTTGTTTAATAACAAAAGTACGCTAATGAAACAGTAATTCAATCCCGAATTGAGATTCTCTAACTTCATAAAGCAAAGTTAGACATAAATAGTGGAATAAAGTACATTTATGTATACACAGGTTATTTTAATGGTTTTATTAGTCCATTTTTCTTTAAAAAATGTATGTAATAGAATATTGTAAACAAATTATTTGTGAGAACAGAGTCTAATAATTATGTACTCCGAATTTGGTATGGCATCAGTGTAATTTTTACATCACTGATAAAAGAGAATTATAAAATTTCCATTTGCAAACAGTGAAAGCATGCTCAATTTTAAGCAAAATTTCAATAATTTTACACCTTGTGGGAGTACTTTTCAATTCCTAATATTAGTTCACACTCTCTCTATATTTATGTATATATATATTTATCTTGTTGAAATTTTCAATCGTTAATAAAATGCATTTTAAAGCACTCAATTGAGCTGAATTTTATATACACGATTATTTTGGATGACAATACAGTAATTAGATTATAATTAATAAATATTAATTGATTAAAACTAATTATTCAAAGAATTACAAATATAGCCACGTTAGCACCATTTTGGTGACTTAGCAACCATTTGGGCGACTTGTATCAAAACTTGAAAAGATTTTTTTCTCACATTTTGAAGCTCTTATTTGAGCTGAAATTTTCTATACACTATTGTTTTGGGTAACAATACGATAATTTAATTATAACTAATTAAAATTCATTGTGTGAAATTAATTATTTAAAAAATTACAGGTACAGCCACGTTGGCTTCATTTTTAGCGACTTGGGCCAAAACTTTAAGATTTTTTTTCCCCTTCACATTTCAAAGCATTCAGTTGAACTGAAATTTTATTTACACGATTGTTTTGGATGACAATACGATACTTTAATGATAACTAATAAAAACTAATTGCCATTTAATGTTGTGTGATTCTGTCATTGTATATACATATTTATATTAATTGTAACTTAAAAAATAACTAAAATAATTTTTTTTGTTTATCTAAGTAGAAATTGACTTAATTTTTTTATATTACTTGTTACTTAATTGTTATTACTTATTTATATAACTTACATTCATTTTAAGAGAAAGTGGGTAAAAATATATAGTACAACTAGCCGTTACCCTCCACTTCGCTGGGTATTTCATGATGTTTTTATAAATATATCTGTTTATATTCTGACAGACAGACAGACAAAAATTTTAAAAAATTGGTTTTTTGTTATGAGTACCGTATATACTTTTAGTGCATTAAGTAAAAAGCTGCTAATTTTGAAATTACAAACAAACACTTCAATTTTACTTATTTGTATAGATATAGATTGGGATTATAATAACCATTGTTTAAATGTGACTAAAATGTAAATAAAAAAAAAAAAAGAAAGGATTAAAACTAACCGTAAAACTTATCAATTTTTTGTTTCTTGCATTGCTTTTTACTTATGAAGCCTTGATTTATTATTTTAAAAGTACATCCGAAACACGCCGATGCTCTACTTAACTGAAACAGTGAGATAACTATCATAACAAAAATTATTGCACGTGTCAGCGTATTATCATGTGCGCGTAACACTGTTATGTCTCATGAAGAGCATCGGTCGCCAGTAACCAAAACAAAGACTTCATTAGCTCAGCTTGGCGTTCAATTTGGCGTTCATCTTGGCATTCAGTTGGCGTTCATCTTGGCATTCAGTTTCACGTTCACCCGTATAGTTTCCGTTCCCGTAAGAATACGGGAATAAAATATAGCCTATGTTACTCCCCGTTAATGTAGCTTTCCATTAGTGAAAGAATTTTTAAAATCGCACCAGCCGTTTTCCGAGATTAGCCGGAACAAACAGACAGACAGACAAAAATTTTAAAAATTGGTTTTTTGTTATGAGTACCGTGTATACTTTTAGTGCATTAAGTAAAAAGCTGCTAATTTGAAATTATAAACAGACACTTCGATTTTATTTATTTGTATAGATGTGCCTATTCACGTGATTTATGTTGAGATGGAGAGTGAAGTACCATCTGAAGAAACATTCTCTTAACAAATTATGGTTCAAAATTGAATAGTAGAATGGTTAAAAAAGTCTTATATTAAGTATTTGTGTATTTCTTTTATTAATTTTCACTGCATATTTTATAACATATTATTATTATTTGTATTTGAGAATGTTGTAACACACACATAGAAAAGTAAAAATCCTTGATAATTATATTTAATAAACCTTTCAAACTTTTTCGGTCCTTAATATTTGACTCGGGCTTGCCTTCGCCAAAATATACTGGACTAAACGTGGAGCACTTCACACGGAAAAATGTCTCTGTTTTCATGAAAATTTGCTACGTTGTAATTCATACTGCTATTTATAATATTGTGTATTTAAAACTTCAAAACATGCCATGGATCAGCGGTGGGCAACTTGTTTCGGCTCGCAGGCCACATTGTAGGAATGGAAGATACCGAAGGCCACACCATTTTAAAATTATTGCCTTCATTGTAAGAAAGTAATAAATACAAGTTAAATAAATTAGTTGGATGTTTTATTCAATTTATGTGTTATGTTAATTTCATATTATCTATATCTGCACAAGCATATTTAATTTTATAATCAGTTTAATGAGACAAATGTACCCTATATTATACTTTTTTCCTTTTTTTTTTTCTTTTCTTTTTAAAACCAGGAGGGAGAAGGCTCATCACAACCTGCAAGTTTATGCCAGCCTACTTGCATCAAAATTTACTCTTGCTAATTTTCATGCAAGAAAAACTTTGCTTACACATATATGTTAACTAAAATATAAAGAACAATTTCCTTGAAATTTCTTCATACATAGAAATTTTTCCGTTGACCAAGATTTTAAAAAGTTTATTAATATCATAGCATAAAACATTTCTTCTCACTGTAATCTTACTACAAGTCAATAAGTTCACGATGTAACTCTTCTAGTGCTGTATCAATATCAGCAGAAATGGGACAGCAGAGTAAACTAAATTTAGGCTTATTTTTCTTATACTCTTGTGATCTCCTCCTTCAAACCTGCAGGGGATCTCTCGTGGAAACACTTTCAAGTATTCTTTTTCCCTAATAGATGAAAAATACAAGACAAATCGTTATCGCGCACGGGAAAGAAATCTCGATTCAAAGTGGATTATTTGACTATCTTGGTGGGCTGCAAAAATACTCTTTGCGGGCCTCATGTGGCCCGCAGGCCACTATTTGCCCAACCCTGCCATAGGTACTTAATTTTTTTCCTTTAACGCATAAAAAGATAGCTTGTTTGGCCTTACAGCTTAGAAAAATAATGAAACATAATTTACGCCAGAAAAAAATTAGTCAACTCGTAATGAGTATTTTGATAAAATATGCTGCTCCCTACAGGATAGCGAAGCCAAAATATAATATTGATATTAGAGTACCGTAAAATCCAGCGCATAACGCACACTCTTAACACAAAAAATAAGATCGAAATTTAAGGATGCACGTTATATGCCGGATATAAAAAATGAGAGCTTTAAATATGAAAAGAAGATGAGTATAGAAAAAAAATTAGACTTTGATTTATATTGAAATATATTGTTTATTTAATAGAAATGACATTCCTTATGAACTTAAAGGGTTGTAGTTTTATAAATATTCTAATTTTTTATAAAACTTGGAATAATATCTCGAATAAAAAAGAGTTCAAAATATAAGAGCATTCCGCACGCACACATTCCAGGTTTCTTCGTACAAAAAGGGGAGCGCGTTATACGCCGATTATACCTAAAAATTGCAGCTTGAAAGAATAGGTGTGTGTCATACGCCCGATTTTACGGTACTTTAATATCAGAAAAAAATATTCTAAATTAGGGCTCCATTCTTCAACATTAATTGAAGATAGCCTTAACGTGAGCTCGTTGGATCCCCATGGATTGTATTACAAAGTACCTACTGACCTTTTATTTTTTCACTCTTTTTATTCAATTATTTTTTTCCGATCAACAATTGACTCATGGTGCTAACCCATTTCGATTTTCAACAAAGTCGGTATCTTTTCCTCCCAATGCTTTTCACTATCCCATCCAGAACCATAAATTTGTTATCTGAATGGAAATAATGAAGGGCAACTGTGTCGATAAGTGTGTCACAGTCAAAATTTACATTTGAATTAAACGGATGATCTAAATGTGCTAGTGTGGTGATACTCTAAAAGTTGAACAATTTGCGCATTGCACAGAGTATTATTTCCATTGTCTGAGCTTATTCACATTTTCGTACAAATTATAAACCTTTCGTTGAAAAACAACATGCTCCTGTTGTACAATTTGTGAGGAAACATTTTATAGGCTCAGTCACCAACTACAATTCGGATTTATAACCAGAGACTAAAGCTCCTTTCATGGATTTGTAAGCTTTGATATATGAAAAAAACAGGAAATACATTCCTTCCTATAATTTTACTAAGGTCTGTGAGTATTGTAAAGAAATTTTAAATTTACATTTGCAAAACAAAATTTGAAAGCTTATCTTGTTATTAAATTATGAAAAATAAAAATGAACTTTAATTATCGGGGAATTACATATTGATCATAATAATAAGGGGAGAGAAAAACATTTCATTTAAGGTGACTGACTACGTTCGGGCTCGTGATTCAGTAAAAATAAAATAATTAATAATTCTTTTGATATTCAGTGTCACTTGAATTCGAATCTAGAGATAAAATTGTTTTAAGAATATTATTACAAGAAAGAGTTATTTAAAACGAATTTTTTGTCAAAAAAAGAAGAAAAAATGGCATATTTTCAAAACATTTACCTTTTATGAAAAATGCTTCTATAATAATGATATTTTGCTTATATTTCGCTAAGACTTTTGTACAGAGCCTGGATTTTTGAATTTTATAATAATGAAGGGATTTATTCATATTTTAATACATCAGAACAGAGAAATTTTTAAAAAACATCACTATATATATATAATATATATATATAATTATTTCAATTGATCTTAACTCTGAAAATAATGCGAATTTTTCACAAATCCTAACTCAGGTTCTGTATAGAAGTTTTAGCTATATATAAGCAAAATGTTATTATTGCACAGAAGCCTTTTTCCCAAAAAGGGAATGTTTTGGAAATATGTCATTTTTTTCTTCATTTTAGGTTAAAAATTGCATTAAAATTTTTTTTCTTATAATAATATTCTTAAAACTATTTTATATGTATATTCTATTTCAAGTGGCACTAAATATCAAAAAAATAATTCATTTATACTCTCACAAAATAATGGTTCCAAACGTAGTGAGTTACCTTTTACAGGTAATAAAAATATGTAACTAAAATTTCCAAAAGCAGACAATTTCGATATCTAAAATTATATATATATAATGCGCGCGTTTCTCTTTCTTTCTTTCTTTTTTTTTTTTTTTCTTTTTTTCGTTTTTCGAGCCTGTTGACGTATTAGAAAAGCGATCTAGAAAAGCGATTTTCAGAATTTATTCCATTTATTTAGGTTTGTTTAAACAGTTGATAAGCAAAAATACATTTATATTTTTTATTAACAATTAAAAATGATTGAAAATAATTTTGAAGAACAATTTAAAACATCTTGTTTCATACAATTCTTCTTCAAATTTAATTCTCCCTTCAACTTTTCTTTTTAATTTTGAAGAAGAATTTAAGATTTCTTGTTTCACGCAGAAAGAGTTGTTGAATATAAAGAGAAAAAAAAGAAAGAAAGAAAAAGAAAACAAAAGAACAGAAAGAATACTTCAACAATTCTTTTTCATTCGAATTTTCAGTTTAATATTATGGGTATTACTGTCATCAGTTTCGCATCAGATTTTATAATATGCTTATTTGTTTGTTTATGCGAATATTTTAATTGAGATTTGACTGTGAAGACTATTAAAAATTTATTTTAATGCAAAACACTTCGATTATTTTATTTATCAGTTCGAAAATACATTCCTGATTTTGCATATTACTGCCTTATGAATGCTGCTTCTTTCTACAGATCCGTATACAAACAACAATTATAGAAATATCACCAATTATAGCAATATCTGTGTGATCTCAAATTATCCTTCTTAAATTTTAAAAGCCTGAAAATAGCAAAAAACAAGATTGATGGTGAAGATATTATCATTCTAAATGAAGATGAAGGTTCAACTCTTATATGCAGGTTATTATAATGATATAATCAAAAGTTAGACAACAAATAAAAAAAATTTAAATAATGAAATAGGTAAATGACAAAAATAATGAGTTTTGAAAAATGAGTTTTTTACGAGTATAGAAATTTATTTCTACTTTTTAAGAAAAAAATTCTCATTTCCTTGAGTATAATTAGATCAGGAAATTGTTTATGTATTTACGATGAGTCTTGGGTTTTCAAGATTTAAATCCTTAAAATATTCATGTCGAAAGAAAAAAAAAGAAAGAAACCACTACTAAGAAGGAGAAAGTATATTTGACCTTTCAAAAATTCAATTGTTCAAATAAATTTCAAACAAATATTAGTAAATGTTTGGAATGTTTTTAAATAAACGTATTAAAATCGGACAGTAATTATTAGCTGGGGAATAAAAAAAAAACGTTAAATCTGTCGCATCTAATTCACGTTAAATCTGTCGAGGCTCAAACGTCCTCTCATTGGTGTGGTGTGGAAGTTAGGAGAGAAGGATTCCAGCCCAAGTGTCGTCCTTGTCACTTGACCAATGGCTTAAAATTGCGAGGTCCGTCGCCGAAAGCCCTCTAGCAGCTGAATAGATCGACGTTGATATTCACTCACTTTACATGATATTCACTCACAATCAGCTTTGCAATAAATACAATTTTCAACTAATGAACAATATTTCAATTCTCCTCAACTTTTCAATTTAAATAGTTCGAAAAAAGTGTTTTCTTCATACATTCAATGGTTCTCAAACAATGGAATTCATATACTTGGTATACAAAGACTTTCCAAAGCTCATAAGAAAAGGAGTATTCTAAACAAAATCAAAAAAATTTCCTTCGTTAAAATAAAATCTTTACAAAAAAAAAAAAAAAGCTGCATCAGAAAATTTGGATGCAATAAACTTATGTTACATCTCTGCAGGAAAGGAAGCATTGATTTCTAACTATTTCTACGGAAATGAACAATATGTAAAATGTAGATGCCCCAAGACCCAGGAAGTGAAACATTTTGCATATCTAAGAATTTAATGCTCGCTTGTTCAATAGGATGATTTTCTAGTTTACTACAGAAAAAGAAAAGCTGTGTTCAACTACAGTAGAACGTCGTTTATCCGAAAGTTTATTATCCGGAGCGTCAAATATCCGAACCAAAGTCTGGATACGTTTTCGAACAGTACAATTCTCAAAAGTTGTTTCGCGTAAGGTCAAAAGTGACGGGAAAACCTAAGGTGAGGGATATTTGGGGAATTTCAGTTGTGTGATTTTGAAAACATCTGCGCGGAATATTAGGTCAGTTTGTTTCCAAATGAGAGGGTGTATACGTGCTCTTTTGTTGAATTTTATTAATTTAGAAATCTGGATAGCATGCAATGCAGAAGACTGTGGATTTCAAATGCTAAATGATGATTAAATTGTGACTTCCGTGCAAGAGGAATCCGACCCTGTCGACGATGAAACAGATGAAGACGAGGACAACAACGAAAGTAGCAAATCCTGACGTGTTTTCTGCGTTAGAGACAGCTATGGAGTGGTACGAACAGCAATCAGGGTGCTGTCCCACTCAACTACTGCTGCTCAAGAGAATCAGAGACCTTGCAGCGGGGAAAAAAGGTGTACAATGGTACAGCGAAAAATAAGTGATTATTTTCAACAATAAAGATAAAATTGCGACATTTTGCACCTATTTTGCTTTTTCTTCAAGCACGTTTCCCGCATGTGATGATTTTCAATATTCGTATAGTGTCCGGTTTCATATACTGCATGGATCGCATTCGGTTATCCGAACGGTGTCCGGTCCCAATTGATTCGGATAAACGACGTTCTACTGAAATTACATTACTAATTACGATCAAAGGTGATCGAAAACAAGATATAATTTTAGTCATCATCCTTCCAAATTCTTAAGCCTCCAATAAAGCCTCCTTATAAACTTAGTGTAATACTTAATTGTTCTCTAGATATAACTGTTGAGTGAGAATTATATAACCGTCACACTTATAAAGCAACATGAGGGCAATTGGAGGAGTACCACGTAATTTTGAACCTCGGTCAAGTGACGAAGACGACACTTGAATCCCCTTCTCCAAATTACCATATCACACCAATGGGAGGACTTTGAGCCTGGACAGATTTAAGGTGCATCCGTCCTCTGCGCATTGCAGGTCTTCAGTGGCACCAGGACTCGAACTTGCGACCCACCGGCTACGAGTTCGTGTCCATAACCACAAGGCATGTATCTGTTGAACTAAATGCTTTGACTCCTTTTAATTATATTTACTTAATAAATTTTTTCGCTTATCAATGTTTTTAATATTACACAAGGCTAATTTCACAAAAGTTCCATTGTTTTTCAATAAATTTCATTGTTTTTTGTAAGTCTGTAAAAAAAAAAAATTTAATCTTATCAATGCATATTGAAAGATTTCAATCATATTTTTTCAGGAAAAAAGGCTTCCCCTTTAACTCTTATTAGTTTTTTACACATTGCTTCCTTTCTAGCGTATAATTCGTAGTAGTTATCTAGGTTTTATGAATTTTTTTAAACAAAGAATACTGTTATTTAAATACATTAGAAAAAAGAAATATCGAAATCTGCTTGTCGATTATTAAAACAGATTATTTTCGAAAAAGTTTATTACGTAAAAAATATTAAGACCAAAGGTAAAATTTAAATGTATATGTCATTTAGTTTATTTTGCCATGTTTTTCGGAAATTATGCCTCAAATATAAGTAAAATTAACTGTTAATTCAACAGTTAATTTTAGTTTAATTTGAGTTTACAATTGTGAGTTTATAATTATGCTTAATTGGCTTGCAATCCATCTCGATTTTTCCTCAAAACTAAGCAAAAATTCAATTTGCATGAAATAATTTCTACAAATTTAGCAATTCTGGTAACGTTCAATTAGTAATCCTTACCACATTTAAGTTTCTTGATAAAATTAAAAATCGAATATATGACAATACGAAATAATTTTATCTCGTAGGTACATTAAATCTTACTCATCGACCAAGAGGTATAACAAGGTAAGAGTTTGAAAATCCTTTTTTCATTCCATTCTAAAATAAGAGAATAAATTTTGATCGCATACTTTTTAATGTTTCAATCTTGAAAAATATGTCAATACATACCTATTTGTATTGTTGTATTGTAGATAGGAAAAATAAATTGCAGAAGAAGCCGTAAAATAGAACACCGACTTAATTCACCAAAAGCAGAATCTAATTCTTTTATTTTACTCGTGAGTTCCACCGAAAACAAACCAAACGATATATTTCAAAACGAATTAAAAATAAAATTGGATTTAAAAAAAATGTGAACAAACGATAAATAAAAATCGACAGCACCACATATTAATGTTTATCACAAATCAATAAAATAAAAGGACGTATATATACGCTGTTTATCTTCATTTATGCAGAAACTCAAACACTTAAACATGTTTTATTTTTTTCACAAAAATTATATAAACTGTTTCCCTAAGACATTTTTATGGGCATTTGAAAGCTAATCAGAATTTTAAGACTAATGGCACAAGAAAATTTTCAAAATCATTTTACTATAAATTTGTCTAATAAATTTGGAAGAAAAAGACATTCAATTTTAATACAGCATATTTAAATCCCCTGGTGCTTCTTTTGAAATTGACCCTGAGCCACGCGTTTCCCGTAGAGCAGAGCGAGTTTGTAAATAGAGGAAAATTAAATCTATCTCTGAAGGTTGCAGAATAAAATTTTTTGGGGCAAAAATTTCATCAATAAGAACTTCATAAAATTTTAGTTTAATAAAAAAAAATTGATAGAAATCTCACGAAAACTTAATTGATTTATGGCTTAAACTAGTTGACCTTGACGTATTGACAAGGAAGTGGTAATAATGTGAATTATTAATAATTGCGAATGCTAAATCTTTCAATCATGTTTTGAACGTAGTTTTTCTTACTGTATAGCATCGAATTATTTTATTTCTAGAAAAATAACTTGACTTTTTGTATTTACGAATAGATTGTCATATTTTTTCTGTATAATATAGAGCGGGTTTCATTTATGAATTGTAGCATTTTATATGGTTTGATATTTTTATTCATGCATATTTCATATGAGGGGACTATATTCTTTTATTTATTTAAATTAATTTTTGAAACACTAAGCAAAATAATGAATGCGTAGTCTAAAATTTTGGACAGCACTTAGTTCAAAATTATAATTTATAGTAAAACTAGAGACATAAAATAGAATTCTTATAATGCCTGTAATTCAAATATATTTCCATAACAATTTTTTTTCAAAGCAAATCGAAACAAATCCTTTTTGATTTAATATGCAGCAATACATTTCTCATAAAAAAGTTTGTTTTGGTGCTAATTAGAAAAGATCGTTCCCTGTGAAAATTAATAATACATATTTTGAGTACATTCTTTTATTTTCTAAGAATGTTAAAATTAGTAAAAATATAGAAAATATCTCAGATACGTACTAAAATATACGCATTAATCAAATGAAATAAAACACTGCATTTATTACAACTTTTTGTTTTCATTTGCACCATTTTTTTTTTAATTAATGTTTTTGAGTGGATTTTTACAGGAAAGAAAACAAGTGGAACACACACACAGCCGACAGTTACACAAAGTTGTCTGCCTTCTATAAACCTGATGAAATATTATTTTACATCCAGTTTTTTGCCGTAATTTATTATTAATGCATTTCTTTGATTCTTCACTTGACTAGTTTAAAAATCTAACAGTTCTAATATGTTTTTATGTTTTCAATTGTCCAAAAAAAGTAGAAAAGAAAAAAAATATTATATATTCAGGTAGGTATAAACCTTAACTGTAACTGTTTTGTTTGTTTACATGTATCGCGCGAACATTAAAATAATGTTAATTTCTGATCACATTAGATTTTACTAAATTTTTTAAGTAAGAATAAATTGCTTTCTGAAGTATCATATAAAAATTACAAATTAGAATAAGATTATTAATACGAAATTGAAAATTAAAGAAATTGGTAAATGCTATCATGCTATAAAAGGTTTCTTTCTTTTAAAAAACGATGACATAATTTTGCAAAATGTTTGCATTGTATTTATTTTGTTGTATTTTTAACCTTTAAATAAAAAAGTATTTGTTTGAATTTATAATTTTCCTATCCCTGTTAAGTTTTTTTCTTTAACAATTCTATTTCAATGACCTCGCAAAACGATTTCATCCGAACAAAAATATCTGTCAAAATTTTCTTATTTAATCACATTCTTTAGATGTGTGTAGTGTAGTAACAAAAAGAAATTAATAAGTATTGCTTTAATTTTTATTTATTGATCACATTTTGTATTTTATGTATTTAAAAAATAAATGGGTGAAGTGTTGTAGTGTGAATTGCACACTTTTCAATAAATGTTATTTAGGCAAGTTTTATTATTATATGTTTATTTGTCGTGTGCTTCTGTATTGTTGTAATGTATTATTGTTTACATCCTAAGTTATCTATTTATTTAGATTTCTTAAAACTTTAAATAACCTAAAAGATGTAAAATACCAATGCATACATAAAAAACAAAGTTTTGAAAAAGAGATTAAAGAGCTAATTTTGGAATAAAATTTAAATGTTATGAGTAATAACATTATGAGCAATAAATAAACCCTCTTTTGATGTTTATGAATATTTTAATATGATTAAAAGCATATTAAAATAATCATAAACATTAACTTACTAAGTTAAAACGTGATATGTAACTCAAAACTTACATATTGTTGAAGTTTTAAAATAAATAATTAAATTAACATGACATAAGTTTGGGGAAATGTTTTTAGAGATTGGTGTTAATTCTGGCTTCTCATCTGTGAGGAGTAATGATAATATTTTCTGGTAAATACATATCGCAATAATCGTCAATTTCATATAATGGGATACTACACAAGTCCTTATTTTCCTTCATGAAAGAAATCGTTAAAAAGTTTTTGTAATTTTCAAACTTCATCTTTATTTCTTTAAAAAAAAAATTCCTATCTGAATTGTTATTTATTGATGAATTTTGAAAAGTAGTATGTATATTTTGATATTGACCTGCCTTTAATCTTATTTTCTGTCTATTATTAAAATAAATACTTTAATCTGATTAAAATTTATTTCCTCTTCTAGGCACTTTGAATTCAAAATTTTCAAAGATGTGCAAAGAAAAAATTGTTGACTTTTGGGCCCATTACAGTTATTTATGTGTAGAAGCAAATATTTTTCCTTCAAAAAGTATTCTTAAAAAGATAAAAGGAACAAAATTTATATGTCTAGTTGAAACAATCCGGAAAGAATTTTGGCCATTGCTCCTTTCAGCATTGACTGCTGATAACAGTTTATCTGAAATATGTTTTTTTACTCATTATTCTCTTGATGAACAGAAGGAAAGGAGCAAAGGTAGAGAGTTTTATTTCTTGTATATTTTTGTATTATAATTCTACTTCCAAACATTAATTTTCTGTATTCTAACTTGTTTAATAAAGGATTTCAATATTGTACCTAGTATAATTTTTGACATTGTTTTCCTTTTATGTCTTTTATACTAAATCCTGTATTAGAAAATATCAAACTTTTTTATTTGTAAATTTTTAAATTGCATACTATCACAACAATGCTAACATTCAAGTTAACTCGCCAAGTTAGCAACCTCAATTTTGAATGTGTCGTACATGCTGAATTGGCAGCCATGTTCTTTGTTTCATGTAATCTTGCCAAAACAACTGCAATTATTCATAACTAGTGATATTTCTTTTCATTTGGATATTTGAATCATTTTTTTCTCTTTGTTTTGTTGCAGCTTATTTCAAAATTTAATAAAATGGAAATTCATTGAATTCCTTTTATTTGTCACTTGCTGAAATAATTTTTTTTTATACTATCAAAAACAATTTAATCTTTTTTTTATTTAAATTATTTATGAGTACTTTTCAAAATTAATACATTTTATAAAATTATTATTTTTGGGGTTTCTTTCCCCTTTTCTCCTTTATTGAATTTTTTTATAATTCTTTATTTTTACTATTTTTAGAGGATAAAAAGAAGAAAAGTAACTGGGGTTTTCCTGTTCCATATGGGTGTTCTGCTAAAAATATTGCTGATATTTGTATCTGTGTTACGGATCTTTTGCGCAATTCAAAGACCTTAAAAAGTCTAAGGATTGAAAATCTTTGTTTAAAAAAAGACGACATTCAGAGCTTATCAGAAGTAAAATATTTTTTTTTGTCCAGAATTTTTTTAAGATTTCATTTAATATTAATGTTTTAATGATACTGTTAAATAATAATATAAAGTATTTTTGATTATAAAAGACAAGCTTGTAAACTGAAATGCTTTCATTTTAGATTTCTGTATTTGTTTTAAATTTTCATTATAAGTTAGTATATGGATTTTTATTTTATGTCAGGGCCTTAAAAATTCAAATCTAGAAACATTATCCCTTGCTGGCTGTCAACTTCACCATGATTCAGTAGAAGGTAAGCATTTTTTATACTGTGTTTATTGTTTTCTTTTAAAATTAAAACTTTGTTGCTAATTTTTGTTCCTTTATCTCAGTTATTTGCAAAAGCCTTCAGTCTTCAAATGTTGAGCTGTTAGACTTGAGTTCTTGTGATTTAAATGCATTAGGGATGCTTCCAATAAGTGATCTTATCAAGGTATCTATAAAGATTTTTGATTGTTTTTTGTGCTTTCGGTAAAAAAAAGTGTGAAATTTGGCTCTGTTTTTGCTAATTTAATTCTCAAAAGCAATGAGATTTGAAGCATTATTGATTTATGATGTTATAAAACTGCATTAATTCGTAATCATTATGAATCTATATTAACTGAGATGTATATAGTTTCCTTATGTTTTTTCTGTTTTAAAAATTATAGTTTTATATATCTCTCTCTTTGATATTTAAGAAATTTGTTTGTTTGAAATTGTTTAACACGAAACAGGGGACTGAAATATTTTTTTGTTTTTGTTTTAAAAGATATTGCAATATATATATATATATATATATAGGTATTGAACAAAATTAAATTTATTAGAGTATATTTTATTTGCATAGATATGTATATATGCATTTTATTTAACAAAAACATTCACAATAACTTAACCTTTAGAGGACGGCTGGTCGATAGTGCCACCAAAAAGAACAGCCCTTTAAAGGACGGCGCTGGTCGGAGTAGCGACCAAGTTCTTATTTCCCCCCTTTAACAGCGTTCGGATCACCGTAGGGTGTATAAAAATCCAGGAACGTCAATCACTTGACCGGTCTCTTTTGTATTCAGATAGGGGGGGAGGATAGTTCCTTCTCTTTCCCACTAGTCTAGAATTCCCTCTTTTTCCCTCTTATGACTATCCTCACTAGCAGATTTAATCTTACGCAGGAAGAAGGTGTTACAATTATTATATTGAAGTTTTTCTTATCATATATATTGAACAATTCCAATTTCTTTTTGCAAAATTGAGCAGAAAAATAATTTCTTAATAAATAATTTATTTAATTATTTATCTTTTTTTTAGATTATTAAAAACTAACAAATTTATGTTTTGAAACGGCATACACAACTAATTCTTGTATGAAAATTATTTGCATTCTTTCTTTGAAGAATTAAATCATTGTCAAATCTTTTTTTATTCCTGTTCAAATAACAAAAAACTCGAAAAGGGAACACAAACTAAAAAATATTTGAATTAAATAAGGCTTGGATAATATTCTATTCTTGCTATGACTTTCTTACTATGACTGCTTGAATAGATACTCAATTTATTAGGACTAATCGAGATTCTCAAAAAAGTTTTCAAAAGGTAATTTGTTCTACAATATTTAATTCGGATTATTTATTTCGTGAAAATAGATGGAGTCTTACAGATTTTTGCAATAAACTTTTAAAATTATACATTTTAGTTTTGCGAATACATTTGTGAAATACAAGAAATACCTTTCAAATTTTACTTATTGTAACGGTTGATATATAATAGTTGAAACTTAAAATTGAAGAATTTAAACTTTAAAAATGCAAAAAAACTGAATGCTTACATGACCATTTTTCAATTCTTTAAAATTTTATATCGAAATATCCCCCCCCCACAAAAAACCTATTTTTTAATCGTGTATAAACAACAAAAAACGAAAAAAGAAAATATATTTGCAACAAAAGAATTATAGAAATATTTGTTATAGGTTTTTAAAACTATTCATTTCAGTATTTCGAATTTTTTTATAAAATGCAAGATACTAACTTCGAGATTTTTTATTATGACAGTTGATGTATAAAAGTTGTGTCCCTTCGAAACAAGAACTATCAATTCCGATATTTTTTTCTTTCAAATTTGTTGAAAACGAATATTACGAGTTCTTCAGCATAAGAAAAACGTCCCGATTTATACAAAAACCATAGAAGCAAAATGAAATTTTTGATTTTGTTATATATTATACTTTGAAAGTTCTATAGTGTTGGATTTCGTGATTTTTAGAACTTAAAATAAGTTTTTTTTAAAAAAAAATTAAGTAAGTTTTCTTTATAATAATAATACGAAAAATTTTGCAAAATGCTCTAAAATCCATCTTAAAAATAAATATAATCAGAACGTAGTCTAAAAGATAGTTATAATGAAGTAAAAAAAACCCTGTTCGTTTTCTTTTTTCCCCGTTTATTTATTAGTCAGTCACTCTTTGTAGTATCATACATAATAAGAAAGGAGTGTTGGGGTGTGCTCTCAGGCTATTGAACGTTTGAAACTCTGAATACAGTCACGTGGCTCTTGTAAATGAGCACGAAAAGCAAGTTGTAAAAGCTTTTATATGGAAAATAATGCTTCTCCCTCTTGATTATTGTTGATTCCTTCAGGTTTTGGTCGTTATTGATTACCATATGCCTTTTTGGTGCAATAAAACTTAGAAATTCACATCTGCCTTCTTGTAAATCTTCCAGATTGCTTTCAAGTACCCTGAAAACTATTCTTCCTTTATTCTTCTTCTTGTCGAAATAAAGCATTAGAAAATGCATTTCCTTTTCTATTAAATTGTTGGACATAGGATAAATAGAGAGAAACTATGCGAACAACTTAAAAGAAGGCCCACTTCTACTTTACGTGCGTTATCAAGAGAATGAAACTAACAGTTTCGAGAACTGATATTGTGTTAGATTTTGAGAGATAAGGTGAAAAAGACCCAGTAGGGGACTGTCCAAACAAAGCATGGGGAGGGAGTAAAAAAGCGATATATTTGAAAATAAAGACTTCCTTCTTTTTGAAGAAAGTCAAAGAAAGTAAAAGAAAAATTGTTACAATCTGTAACCCGACTGAGGAGTCTGTGCTTTGAGAAGAAAAGATTTTTGTAATTATTTTGAATGTTGATCAAAAGAGTTGACTTCGTAGGAATGTGTTGGCTCTATCTTATGCACAAAATCACATACAAAAATCAGTCCATTATCGCACAAAAATCAGAGCAGTAATCTTATAACTTAAGCAATATTATGCAATTATTTTGAAATTTTGAATAAAAAGTAAGGATAATCCGAAGGCTAAAGATATAATTTTTTTGTACGAAAGGTGAAAAAAAAATAAGAAGCCCCTGTATGCTGCCATTACTAGCTAAAGAAACAATAACGTTCACATAAGAATAATATATTATTTTTATATAAACAAGTTTAAAATGCATGAAGCTTCTAGGCAACTTAAAAATGTTTGTAGTCATAATATTTTGTCTTTTTTATCAGTTTGTGTTTGCGGTTTTACTATCAAGTATTCTAAAAATTCAAAGCATTTCCTCTCTTTTACTAATGAAAATATTTTATTATTGTTGGAAAAATATAATTTTAAATTTCTTGTGTATATAAGTAATTTATTATAAGGGACACATAGGTAAATTTATAAATTATTAATATTTCATTTACAAGTAACATAAGGGGCAAAGTAATAAGACGGACCTCGTAATTAAATGACGATCCAGTAACAAGACCGATAACCGAGCTAGAACCCCCACTTCTAATTTCCACACCATGGCATCGTAAGAGTTTTGATTTAATGCGTATCAGCTCTACAACATGATAAAACCCCTAATCACGACCATTTTTTAAAAAAAAACCATTTGGTGATTAGGTTATTTATTACATTTATTTGCCACACACAATAAATGATTTTTGTAGTCACGGTAGCCTAGTGGTCTAGGTTGTAGGGGAGTGGTGCACTTTAAATCTGTCGAGAGCTCAAACGTCCTCCCGTTGGTGTGGTAGTTAAGAGAGGGAGTGCTAACTCAGGTGTCGTCTTCATCACTTGACCACGGTTCAAAATTACGAGGTTCGTCACCAAAAGCCCTCAAGTAGCTGAACAATGTGACATTAATATTCGTTTACTCACTCACTCATTAAATGATTTATCATAATTTACAGCATGCATAGGAAGAATTGCATAAAAGGAAAATGAAAATTTAATTTTTGAACAAAGTTTGTTAATGAAATTCAGATTTAAACTTAGGATTCAATAAGTGTTATGAATTCTTATGTATCAAAATAGAATAAATTACAGAAGGAATAAAAAATGACAATTATGCTTCAAATCTAGCATTTCTTTACGGAAATTATATAAGAAATTTCTTAAGAGTATTATGCATTTTGCTAGCATTTCGGAAAGAGAAAAACAATTATAAATTGAGTAACAATGCAGTTCCCAAAAAATCATTGCTGATTTGTAGCGATATGTCTATTGGTATACACAAGTTGCGAAATCTTATCAAGTTTTTAAAACTACACATAAGTAACGTATTAATCTTCTTGATTAAAGAGTTATGCACAATTCTCAAAACAGATATTTTTATTAAAAACTTTTAAAATCTTCAGAGTAATAAACTAGTTTAGAATAGTTCATTATCGAAAATCTGAATTTTACGTTATGACATAAAGAGATAAGCTCTCACACTTTGCTTTTTCTTTTATGTTATTGATTAAAATTACCTGTAATGTATAAGGAATATTATTATTTATTTCTTATTTCTACTTTGATTATTTTAAGTTTTAACACCAGCATAAATTAAGTTTATGTGTATCAAATTCATGCATTTAAAGAAATGAAAAATAAATTTATAACATTTCCTCTATTTTTATGAATTTACTGAAATATCAGTAAATGATATTTATATTTTATCAAAATATAAATACATTTTACTTGAGTAAAATCAATTAAATTTGGTTTAGTTTATTGCACCTTTGTTTACAATGAAATAAACGTTTAATTTTTTTTATGCAATGATTCTTATTGTTATCTTTGTTTTACGCTATTTCCCTCAATGCTCTTAATAATACTGAAAAAGAAATCCAGATGGAATATAGTTTAAATTGTTAGGAAATTTCTTTTTTAAAAATAAATAAATTTCCCGAAATTTCTTGATCTGAAATCATCACTAATTTTAACATTGGATTTTTCAAGAAAACCTGTTTCCCTAAGAAAGGGAGAATCTTTGTATTTAGGGACTTTCTAAGCAGTGAAAATCGCCATTGATCAGCGGGAGGCCAATTACTATTTTGCTTCTTTTGTCCGCCGTTATATGGTAGCATCTGTCAATGACCAAAAAGGGGGTAGCCAACACAGCTGAAAGTGCCGTCCTTAAGCAACTTTTTCTCTCAAAACCCGCCGTCTTCAAAAGGTTAATGAAATTTAATAAAAAAATTTCTAAAATAGAAAAAAAAAACATGAACCAAACTCATTGATTTTTATTCACAATGCAATGTACTTTTATTGAATTCCAATTATTTAGGGATTTTTGTTTTATATTAAAAGAAAATAAATGCATGAAAATACATAGTAGTTTGTCAGGACTGTTGAATTGTTTCATGTTCACCTATATTTCGTCTTGTGTTCTTGCTTTAAAAGTATATCACTGTAATTATTAATTTAGTGTTCCAATCTGGTAGAGAAGGCCACTACCAGATGGTGCCACCATGAAATGGCTCTCACATTTGGAGACTTGCCATGTCTGAAAAGGCTTAGTTGCCAATATATAGCCCATTTGGGGAAAAAATTAACAATAAAAATCATTTTATTTTATTGTTTTTTAAAGTTCTTGAAATGAGAACATGTTTTCTTCTGGTTCCTCACTTTTTCAAAGTTTTTTTGATTAAGAGTTACAGTGAGTTTCTTCCTTCCTTTACTAAATTTCTGATTTCTTAAAATTAAAATTTGAAAAAATACTCTGCATTTTAAGTAAAGAAATGGAGTTAAAAGATGCATCGAGAAGCAAATAACTATGCAAGCAAGTAAACAAAACAGGTTATTTTTAGTTATTTCAGATTGTTTAGAATATATATTGATAGCTCAATCCATTTACATTATTATACATTGAAAAATATACTGTTTTCTATCATTTTTTAAAATATTAGTGTATTAATTGTTTTTATTATTGAAGCTAGATTGGTATTATTTTATTTTTCTATCTACAATAAATGGTATTTTTTTCAAATAATTATATTCTATTTTAGGCTCACCATCTTAGAAGAAGCAATGACATATTTCCTGACACTCTGCGCTATCGTTTACCTGTGCTTGATGCAATGAAAGGACTGAGAAGAATTAGTCTTAATAACAATGACGTTGGTAATAAAGGGATAGAAATTTTGATGAGCAGTCTCCAGGAAGATATTTATATGAAAGGTAATTTGTATTTATTTTTTATTAACCTGTTTTTAACTGTTATTTATGAGAATTATTCTAGATACTTTTTTAGGGGCAATTTGATGTTTCTTTTACCTTAAAATTGTTATTAGGAAGAAATTTTGGTACTCATGTATGTCACTACCCCTTAACTATTGGGGACCATTGCTATAGATCAGTTCTCCCCGACCTTTTTATCGCTGTGGACCGGTGAACATTTGATAATTTTACCACTGTCTACTGGGGGAGAAGATGTTGATTATTATACCACAGTAAATTAAATGGAAATAGTTTAATGTTCCTTGGGCGGCCCAGTACTATTTGATCCACAGACCGATACTGGTCTGGACCAGTATCATTCCACTGTCCACCACTGGTATCCACCAGTATCGGGTTGGACACCACTGGTGTAAATCATTCCTGTGAATGTTTAAACACAATAATAATAACAATGACAGCATCAAGTGGCATTTTTTTAATTGTCGATGTATTTTGTTTTGGCAATTTAGTGGGCTGTATTACATGCAAATACCAAAATTTTGTTAAGGCTGCAACTGTCTTTCTTCTTTTTTTCTAATTATTCAATATAGGATTTTGAGTTTTGTTTTTCAGTTCTGTTTAAATTTCAATTCACATTGCAATGAAACTACTTCAGATTAGAAATCATTTAGTAACTATTAAATAAATCAATAATTTTGAAGAAAAGCAAGGAAAAATCAGAAATGCTTTTTTTTTTTAAGGTTTAAAAGCAATTTTATGCAAGAATTATACATTAATCATATTATGTTAATATGGCTATCATGAAAGAAAATATGTTTAATAAATAAAATGTAACTTATATTATTATAATAATGTCACTCTTAACTTCAGATGTCAATGTTTATTGTATTATTCTAATATCAATATATATATTCTTGAATGTCAGAATACTGCATATCTTTAGATGGAGAAATGATTACATTTTAATGAATAATTGTATGTATGCAATACTTTTTGTAACTGTACCATTGTTTATAAGTTGGTTAATAATTTTAAAACAATGTTAACTTAAGTTTGTTTAAAATTGGGAAGAATATCCCTTGTATAACATACCACTTATACATCTCACCAAGTAAAGTAGTATTTTAAGAAATAGATACTTTGTGACTTATAGAGTCTATTTTTATCTTAATATACATTTCCTAATTTTACTAAGTCACTTTCAATTGGAGCTAAATGTTTGAAATGCAAAGTTAAGATATTGGAATTGAAGTTTACCTTTAAAAAATTATTTAACACTTAAAAATTAGAAAAAAGAATTGCATGAATTTAAATATTTTTCAATTTCTTTACATTTTATGCTTTAATATTAATTCTCCCGTTAGCTTTTGATTTACAGAAATGTGGTATAGGAGATGAAGGAGCAAAATCAATACTGAATGTTCTAAAATCTCATGTTGGGTTACAATTAATAGACATACGTCAAAATGATATAGGTAAGTAATTATATGTGTGTAAAAGTCTTAATAAATATGTGTATTAAAATATTATCATATCTTTTAAATTTAAGTTTCTCTCTTTCTTTTGCAGATGATACTCTTATTGATAGAATTGCCTTGCAACTTAGCTTAAACAATTCCCAAAAGGAAATTAAAGTTGGTATTTTCTTATATTCCAAATGCATATTTGTTTCACAAGAAAAAATGTTTTTTTCTTCTTAACCGTTGAAATTAGGTACTTGTGTATTATACTGTCTCTGAATTACGCTGAATGAAAAGGCATCACCAATTCAAAAAATTTCACCAATGCTGTCATTGTAATTATTACTGCTTCGAACATACCCAGGGGCAGTTGACTGTTTCTAATTTTGGCTGTATATCATGGCATTTGGCGGCGGCTTTTGATTTGAGGAAATTAGTTGACAGTATAATATGAAAGTATCTGAAATAATTACATATATTTAATAATATTAGTTTCATTCTCATTCTTAAAATTTTCTAAAATTAATTGTTACTGTTTCAAAATTGTAAGAGTAGGAAGAGTTATATATTAACAAAAATTAAAAGCTGGTATTTTTACAATTAAATATTTTTTAAAAATAAATTTGTAAATAAAGTATTTACATTTATTTTTATTGAAAATAAAGTTTTAAATATTTAAGAGCTATGTTCATTTTTGGAGAAAAAATTTAGAATTTAAAAGTGCTAACTTTTAAAAAAATTTTGATCTTGTCTTTTTTTTTTTTTTTAATTTAGAATTAATTTAACATTGATGCAGTTTAATCTGTCAAATCATTTGCTTGCATAGATTTTATATTTATTACTAATTAGTTTTTCTTTTGTTATTTAATTTAAAGCGAGCCTTATTGCCTAGCTTTTTGAAAAATTCTTTAGGGCAAACCTTAGTTTTTTTGTTTGTTTTTTTCAATTTAAAGAAAGTTGAACAAAAAGTTAATTTTAAGTAGATGGGCATTTTTACAACTTTTGTTATTGTGTACAAAAGCTTAAGAAAAAGTGCTGAGTTTTTTTCATACAATCCATGCAAGATCACTTGAATGTTAAAAGATTAAATATGCCATGAAACATATCATCAAATAATCATTTCTCTTACTTTAACTAAAAAACAATCAGATGAAAATAACAAAACTTGTTCTAAATGTAAATAAATATACTTTTTGAATTTTTATTTTTAAAAAAGTTATAGTTAGTTATTTTATTGTTTATAGTTTCAAAGAAGATTTTAAATAGTAAAAAAAATTCTAAGGTTGATTAGAATAGAAATTTACAATTGGTACTAATTTGGTGGACTTTTTGCTATGTTGATCAGTTATTGAATACAATTCATAAAAAGCTGTTGTCTTTTTGTTTTCTATATTATCAGGATTTTTTTAAAAAAATTTAGTTTATATTGAACATTCTATCAAAATCAATGCATAGTTAAAAAGATTAATTTGTATGTAAATTAGCTGTACAGTCCATTTATATAACCTTAAAATTTTTTTATTTTCATCTTGTTTGATCATTTACTCCCCACTTTGTGTTCATATTATAAATAGTTCCAGAGTTAAGATGCCAGAGTTTGCAACAGAGATGAGAAATATATTTTTCAAATAGCTTTGCATGGAAGAAACATGTTTGAAAAAGTTTATGTAGTATAAATTAGAATTCCAGTTTAATGTAGTATGTTGGTATTATCTATAATTTAAGCATCTTTTAAAATATTTACGGTATTATAATGTGCTATTTTAGAAAAGTTTTGTTAAAAGAACAACAATGAGTTTTGTAAAAATAATATAAAATGTTAGCATGCGTACTTTTCATTTTGTTATGCAAATTTTATAAAACTGTCATTTTTATCTTTGTAATTTTTTCTCTTTTTAGTATGAATTAGGTGATTTGTGGAAACCAAAAAGCAGAAAGATTATAAGATGTAAAGTTAAGAAAGTAAAGGTTAATATTTTAATATTCGTCTATTTATTGATTCCTTTGAATTTAGCTGATTTCTTTTTTCATTTCTTTAAATTGTAGTTCATTTTCCAACCTTTTTATATTTCATTTCAAAGGTAATGATTTCCTGAAAAATGTTCTTTATGTTTCTTACTAATTAAATTGAATTAGCAAAAAAATATACAAATGATTATAATCATTTTGATAGTAAAAGATATTGGTTCAATTTATATTTTATCCTTAATAACTTTTAACATTACATTATTCCCAAATACTAATATTTTCCTTAAAAAACCGTTCAAAAAATTGCTGCTTTAAATTGTTTATTTTTAGATTTTAACCAGGTTGACATATCAAACTATTCCAATAAAAATACAATTCTACAGAATACGTATTAATGTTTCTTTAATAATATATTATAAGTTTTTTTTTTATCATTTTTGATAATGTATAAAAGAGTGAAATATTCAGTGCTGTAAAAATTGATTTTTTATTAAAAATATTTTAATTAATATGAATATTACTTTTTATATGTTTTCAGAAACCTTACTTTTTATCTTTTTATCTCTAGTAAGTGATAAAAATACTTAATTATTGTAATTTGGTAGCAATAACATTGATTTTCATCAGTTTTTCAAGCAAGCTTGTAATATTGTTACTCACTATAAATTTATAACACTTTTGTATTATCACAAGCACTCCAGCGAAATTTGATGACTTTTCTGTAAGATTAGAATAATTTAAAAAGAAAAAAAATTCATTATACGCTTGCATGTTTTTAAAATTTAATTAATTTTTTATTTACTTTTAAAAATTGTAAAGTGTTAAGCAGGGGTTTGTGTTACTTTTATTGAGGTAGAAATTTCAATGCAATAGATTTAATAATAGACTAAGTACGTACCATAGTAAATTGTATGATCGTCTTAAAAGAAAAGTGATTATTTTCAGACTAGTTACACTATCTTTAATGTTTAGAAAATCCCACACCTTATTTTTAAAAATTTATATCCATAAAAAAGAGAGGGAAATAGTGGAAACACAAAAACCCTACCTGAACAAAAATAGCTACACCATTTTTCAAAACAAAATTAGAAATCAAGAGTGGTTAACATGAAGCAATGGCAAAAGTTACTAGAATATGGTGTATTTCTTAAGTTTAGTGATTTTCACCAATGTTGTTACAATAATACAAAAGTCCTAAATCTATTGAAACATTTGTAAAAATATTTTGTAAATCAAGAAGTATGTTCCACTCATATAGAAAAGGTTTTATTTATAATAAACATATATTTATGTAAAATGTATAACATATAATTCATTTTCTATTTTTCAGTCTGTAAAACGCTTCTCTCCACCTAAATTTGGGAAGAATTTAAGGTATTGAAATTCTCACAATATTTATATATAAATTTAATTTTATGCAAAGTTTTCTTTTACTTGAAATTTTTAAAAGAAGTGCTTTAATAATGGACATGGGTTGTATTTTATGATATTGAAAGAAATTGCTGAAGTATATTTTTAAGGTTTACCATTGTTCTTAAAATTTTAAGACTATAATAAAATGTAAAAATTTTCCTATAATATAAGAATAAATTTGTATTCTTAATATTAATTCTTAAAATTTTGTTGGTAATTTTTTTTATATTAAAATTATATCATATTTTGGATTTTTCAAAGATAGGTAAAATGGTTATCTAATTGCTCTGTTTTTTACCTTGTTTTCTTTATATCTTATTAAGTTATAGCGATGTTGTCTAACTTACTGTATTGAATTTCTTCTAATCTTTATAATTTTGATTAAAAAAATTCATTATAAGTCATTGTATAAATTATAATAATATAAATTATATATATATTATAATTCATTATATTTTATAACAGTTTTTACAATAGTTTCTTAGTTTTCTTTTTTTGTTTGATGAAGAGCTTTTTACTTTTTAAAAATTTTGTACTAGATTATATTGTTTTTAGTTGAATAATGTTTTGTTTGATTTTTCTTCTATGTTTGATTTGTTAAGTATACTAAATTTACAAACATCAACAAATATTTTTGAGTTTCAATATGTTTGGTATAATCAATAAGTGTTCAAATTTGATAAATTACAAGAGATGTAACAATCTTTTGACTCTTTATCAGAAAACAGAATTGTTCTTTAATTTTCTCTCTCTCTATATATATATATGTGTGTGTGTGTGTTTTTCTAAATATAAATATGAATAGTTTAAATCGATATATTATGCATTATTATAATATACATTTTTTCTAACTGTTATTTGTTTATTATTAAAGAGAGAATTTGAGCATTCTTTTTATACTTATGTGATCTTTTACATTAAGTTGTATTAACCTTTTCAGCCTGAAGGATCGAAGTAAAGCCCTATTGCAAATTAAAAAAACTGAAGTAAAAGAGGCTTATTCTCAAACAACTTTTGAATTTCTTGATGAATTGACTGAAACACAGAATGCTTTATCACATGAAATACGAATGCAAAATTCACTAAAACACTTAGTGAAGAAGGTAGTTTTGAAAGTTATTTTAGTTAGTTCTATGCTTTATTATTCAAACAAATTTTTACATAAACTTAAAATTGTTTTAAATTTTTAGAAAAGATATTGTTCTTTTTATTAATTCTGCAGGTTGTAAAATCATACTGTTCTTTACTAATTTACTTCATTATTCATTGGATTATATTTATAGGAAATATTTT
The DNA here is from genome assembly GCA_019973975.1 of Trichonephila clavata. NCBI lineage: Eukaryota > Metazoa > Arthropoda > Arachnida > Araneae > Nephilidae > Trichonephila > Trichonephila clavata. Next base: position 26,979 of record BMAO01021894.1, read on the forward strand.
GTTTGATTTAGAATTTAATTTATAACATCAGAATTTACCAAAAGAATGTTTTTAATATATGCATGTAGCATTTAAAAAAATTTGTGCAAATCAAACAAATTGCAACTTATTTTATCATATGCAGTAGATGTTTACAAACAAACTGGTACTTCAGAATAAGAATGCTTAAACACTGTGCAATACGTTACTCGTCGTTTCTTTTGCATGCTTTACCACTATGCATAATGTTAATTATAGCAGCAAGTTTTTTTTCCCTCTGCATGGTTACTTAATTTTATTTCAAACTCATTTGATGTAAAGAAATTCAAATTCTTTTCAATTCTTAAGAAAATTTCTAAATAGTTTGGAATAAAATTTAGAAATATTTGTAGAAAAGATTGGTCGTTTGATTAATTTTTTCTAGGAATGTTTTCTTTATTTTAAAAAAATCATAATGTCTATTTAATTAATACTGCAAATCTTTCCAAACACTCTTAAAACATCCTAACTCATCAACATACAAAACTTTGAAATTACACAAAAAATTGTAATAAAGACAAATCATTAATTTTTTCACATTTTGTGCTGAGATAAAAGTAAAATAATTTTCTGAACCAACAAATGCATACTAACATTAAATTTTCTTTATCATCTATCCAAAAATTTGTAAAATAAATATTTTTGATACTTTATTTTTACTATAACAAAACCTTTCTCATAGTAGATTTTACAACTGAAATATTAATTTTTGAAAGAATTAATATATCAAATAAATGTATTGAACTCATATGTGAATGGTAAAAAAAAATTTTACATTTTGAAACATGTATTCTTGAAAAAAATTTCTACAACATAAACACATATTCTCAGTTTACTTCAACATTTATGGTTACTTATTTGCAGGTTTATCTTTAGTAAATTTATCACATTAAATTTTATATTAATGTCAGTTAGTCTTATTTCTGTGGGAGTAAAATTGCTTTAATGAGCTTAATGCAAAGTCTAAATTCTAAAATATTCAATCATTAAAAATGGAATACTCCATGTAATAATATATCAAATTGATTTGAAAATGTTTTTATTTAGTCTGAAAAAGTAAGAAAATATTAGTTGTTAGCTGTAGAAAGAAATAGCATTTCTTCCACTCCTTTTCAAAACTGTAACTATAAAAAAAAATGGATACTAAAAAAAAAATGTTGTATATATGCTTTTGATGTTTGATAATAAATGTATTGCTTTTTTCTAGTACAAATTGGAAAACAGCTTACTTCGTAAAGAATTAAATAAGATGGCTGTTTTGGATGATTATATTCTTATGGACCAAGAAACATTTATGGAAGTAAAGAATACTTTTGAAAAATTTCAGAGGTTTTTGGAGGCTATGAAAAAATATGGGTAAATATTTTTAAAAAATTAATTACTTATTATTGTTTTTGAAATTAGCATAATGTTTCTGCTTATATTCACGTATCTTCTTAGTTAAAATTCATAGTTGTGTGTATTTATATCTTTATATTTATTATTTATACTTTAAAATAAGAATATCAGTTCAAATGGATATTTTTGTGAAACATAAGTTGTTAGTCAAATTTATTTCTATTCATATTGTTGTTCAGCTATATAGAAATTGCACTAATTAGAACTATCATTTAGTTTAAAATCATGTATTGCTAATATTTTAAAAATGTCTTAAATTTACTTGGATTTACTGTTTTGTTGTTTCTAATGCCACCCAATTGAAAGATCAAGCCCCACGAAATTCCTTTTTGGCAAGGGGCAAGATTTATGTCTGTTATTAGCCATAGGTTTGAGCACCATGCAGGTGATAGTTCATCTTAGATTTACTAATCATTTAGATTTAAAAACCCCTTAACATAACACATAGATTGATCTTTTTAAAAAAGGCTCATTGAAAGTTCTAAATTTAAGAAAAAATCAATTAATATGCTGAATCATGTTTTAACTGGCCAGTCAAAATTGTCAAAGAATTGTCATGGTTTTGTCTCCTCCTCCCCCCCCCCCTCCTTTCATGATATAATACTGATCTTTATACAGCATTTATTTTGAAACTGCCTTTATGCAAAATTTATTGGAAATTGCCATAATTATCTAATATTTAGAAAAAAATTTAACATTTAAGTATGTTTCCTCTATGTTTTGAAAATTAAAAAGGTTCAAACAATGGTTTACCTTGCATCAAAGATTAAATACAAAATCATTCTATAAAATCTGAAAATAATTTTTGTTATGCATTTCTGTTGCCATAACTGATTAAATTAAAGTTTAAACTGTAGTAACAATACTTCATTTATATCTTGGCAGGGCATGTCATGAGTTCAAGCCTAGTACAGCCAAAGACCTGCCATGTAGGGGAAGGGGGGGTGATGCATGTTAAATCTGTCAAAGCTTGAAAATCCTCCTTTTGGTGTGGTGTGGAAGTTAGGAGAGGGGGTGCCAGTTCAGATGTCATCCTTGTCACTTGACCATGGTTCGAAATTATGAGTCTGTTGCCAAAAGCCCTCAAGTAGGTAATAAGCCAGCGATAATATTCATTCACTCACTCACTCATTCATTTGTATCTTGAAAGCTATTGACAAGAGAAATGAGTATCAAATAAAGTACTTGAATTTTTAGTTGATTTGAAAGAAAAAAATGTAATGGCTACTTTTACTATATTTGTTATGGATTAAATATATTTTTCACCTACAGCATTTTAATAATATATATTGTTGCATCGTTTAAAATATAGTTGTAAGAAAATCTTGGCAACACTTCCATTTCTTTAAATGGAAAATCTATCAAATTTGGAACACAAAATCAAGATTAATGAAAAATTTAATTTTAATCTGTTTCTATAAAACCTTGATAGGTAATATCAGTTATATATTGCATGAGTAAATTTGAAATGCTTCAATTTGTCACCTACTGATAATGTTCCTGCTCCAGTGACACAGTCCAGGATGTCAAGCATCTGTACTAAATTCTCTTCTGAAAGATGAACTCTCATGAATTCCCTAAAGAACAATATAGCGTGGCCTCCTTTCTCTGCCTTTGTTCAGAGCAAATCTTCTTTTACACCATTTTAGGCATATATTAATAGTGTTTATTCCTGTTTTATTTAAATTGTAATTTATTATTTTTTTATGTTTGCTAACATTTACTGTGTGTGTATGTATTTTTTTTTTGTGCATATATGTATGTATATATATTATATATATATATATGTTTGTTTGTATATAAGTATTTGTGTGTATGTATGTTTTATGTTTTTGTATTTTGAAAATTATATTATGATCATGCATGTGTTTCAAACCTTCGCCATTGTATAATTTTAATTACTGGATGTCTCTGTTTTTGCATATGAGCAATCTTGTATTTTATTCTGTATTTATTGTATTTGCATCTATTCTTTTTTTGCTTTTGGTTCCCATTTGCTTGTATCCCTCTACTTGAAATTTTCTACCACTATTGATTGAGTATTGACTTACGTTTGTAAGCCATGTGTTATAGTTGTCAGCACACAAGGAGTCTATCTAGAGTCTCAAAAAAAAATATGTAAATAGAATTTAGAGAAAAAGATATAATTTCAAAGCACTAAACAGCCAATTTAAAATATGGGGAGAGTATTATTAGTGTCCTATATATTAACTGTGTAAAAATGCATTTGTTCTAAATTTTAAAAGGTTTTTTTTAAATATTAGAAAATGTAATTTAATAAAACATAGAAAAAGTTTTAAAAATGCATATAGGTCTCTACAAACTAAGAAACTCAAACTTTTGAAAATAATCAACTGCTATCTTAAAATTATAGTCTCATACTTTTATATTTAGTTTTCTGAGATTTTAAAACTCTCTGCATTTAAAAAGCCTTGAATTTTTAGAAATTTGCTTTATAAAAATAAATTGATAATAGTATTAACGAAAAGGAAGTAAATGTCAACTTTATTTTTTTAAAAAAGGAATGTATGTATTAAATTTATCTTTTAAATCATTGTGACTCTTTTTAAAAATTCAAAATATAAGTTCTCAAAATAGTATAATTGTATCATTATTTTTCAACATTTTTTAGATTGTGGGAATGTTTAGAAATGCTTGATGTACATGAAAGGACTGATGTTGCTGTACAACCAGTTATCACCAAGATCTTGAAAAAGAATACACAGCTCAATGAAGACAAGCCTTCAACAAGTAAAACAAATGGTTTGATATCAAGGAATAGTTCTGTTATAGAAAAACACTCTCTCTCCGAACAGTACAGCTCACAAAGAATGCATAAAACTATGCCAGTTCAAACTAAAATAAGGAGTTTCAAAAACTTTCATGAGCTAAGTGCAGCTAAGCAGTTCTCAGAAACACAATCAAAAGTAATGAAAATATATAAAGATGTATGTGATAATTATAGCAAAAGTACCCATTCAAATAGAGCTTTTCATGAGACAAATTATAGAGAAACACATAAGTCTGAAATACCTACATCTGATGACTACATAAAACATATAGAATCATTTTTGAGGGAATCAGGGCATAAAACATTTAGAGATATAAATAATGGTGAACCTAGAGCAGTCAAACAACAAAAATTATCCAAAAAGAAGAGTGCTTATTCCCAAACGCGTTCAATTGATATCATACATGATGAACAGAAATCTCCAACTATATCTCTTAGAACCGATAGTGAAAAAATTCGTTTAAAGGAAAATACTTCAGTATCTACTTATACCAGTCACATTTTGTCTGACAATCTATCCGCAAGTCAGGAACAAAGCATACAAGAATCTATTATTAGCAGTGAATATAAATCTTTGCCTAAAACGAATCTTTCAAATAAATCTATGCAAGAAAATAAAGATATCTCAGGTGAAATTTCGGAAATTCGTGAACAACAAGATCATCATTTTTCAAAATCTGATACATCATTACATTCAAAAAAGATTTCATCAGATTCTGAGGTAACTCTAAAATCATCTAAAATATCCGTAGAAAAGTTATCGGATACTAAAAGCCATCCTAAAACTGAAACCCGTTCCAGTCAAAAAGTTGTGGAAAAAGTACATGTTGCATCTGATCCATCTTCTGTAAAATCAGATGATTTTGAATCAGTTTCGTCAGTAAGTAGTTACAATAGCAAGAAAATAGTTAAAAGTGGCAGCTCTGCTGGAAAAGGAGATGTTAATAGCTACTTGGAATCAGTGAGTGATGCATCGACTGATAAAGATGTTGAATCACTAACATTAAGTGAAGTTTATAGCTCTCCAAGAGGTAAAAATGGCATGAAAAATTCCAATGAAATAAGTGAGTCTTCAAAAGGAAATGAAGTACCTGTGGAGAGTATTGCTTCCCTAGATGAAAAACTATCTAATGCATCCCAAAAGAGTGCAGTTCATAGTTCCAAATCAAAATCTTCCAAAAGTAAGCACACAATGAAAAATCCACAATCATCACATGTTGAAATACCCCCAAAAGAAAATCTTTCAGATGTATCAATACCGTCCTTGAGTGATATAACCACAGTTTCATCTCAGAGTTTGAATACAAATTCTGTAATGGACCAGTTGTCTGAATGAGTTTTTTATTTGTATCAAATATTGTAAATAAATTATATTTTATGTGTGATTTAAAACAAAGCTGTTTTGCCAATATTTTATTATCCTATAAAAATTTGTTACACTTTGATATGTAATATTTTAAATGTATTTGAAATTATCTTTTTTTATACAATAATATAATCATGGTATTAATGGACAATAATTTTAATTTTTTCAAAAGAACCTAGCATTTATGTTGTTGATATGACTAAACATGGAAGTAATACTGTCTTGAGAAATTTCTGAATTAATTGCGTCAGTTTTACAAGAATAAATTATTTTCAAAATACTGTTAATATAGGCTTTTATAAATAAACAAAAATATATCACTACATATTTTTTTCAAACAATGTTCCTTATTGGAATATTGTACTCTTTTTGGTTAACTTTACTTTTTTTTGACAAATTCAATTCTGAAAAAAGAATTTTTTTACTATTTCTCTTCAAAGTACAGTCACATTATTTTAAATTTCAAAAAAATTTCCTCCATGACTTAATTTTAGTTGCCCTTGCTGAAAAAGGAGTTTTTTGATGTTGATAATATAAATACTCCAAGTAAGCATATTATTTCCTACAATTAAAGTAGAATATTGGATATTATATTTCAAATGTAAATACAATTTTTCTCTACTTTTTTGTTCTTTTTTTCCATTTATAATCATGATTATTTCGTCTAACTATACTCATTAATGTTAAAATTACAGGAAAATGTAAATCCTTGATACAAGATATATTTTAAATTGTACAGACAAATAAAAAGAAAAAAGCAAAAATTAGTTTTCAACCATTAAAATGGTTCATATGACTTGATGTATATGCAAGAAGGAAAATAATTCTGTTTTGAATAAATTTATGTATTTGGTAAAAAGAGAAATCTGGGGAAAATAATCAATAGTTGATTGCCTGTAAATCATTTTGCTCTCATATCTTAATTTTTTTTAAAAAAATTCAGGTCATTCCCCCTTTTTCCCAGTTTTTATATAAAGTATTCTTTTAAAAATTATTTTGAAACTATTTTCAGTTATTTTTAGAGTTATTTTGTTTATCGATGTTTCGCCTACTAGATTGTCATTTAAGATTTTGTAAAGAGATGAACCGGATCCAAGTGTTGAATCATTCTCATTTTTTTTCTCTGACGAGATAACAGTTATCTCCTAGTGTATTTGTGACAAGCATAGATAAATACTTAAAGAAGATCTTTTGAATAACTTCCAGTGAAGAGCTTCTTTAAATTTTATCTAAATTCTTTTATAAATTGTTTCATTTTGTTACTTCCTTGTTTTATTTTTGTAATGAAAGTAAAATAGGTTTATATTAAATACATATTTAAACTGCATCTTGGGATGAAAAATTGATTAAGTAATATAAATAAATTTTATGCATTTTGTTTGATTGTAAATGACAAAAGTTGTTTAGGTCTATCAATCAATGGTATTTTCAGTAGAAAGTGGATATACTCTTTTTAAAGTACAGATATAGGAAACAGTTGTAGTTGTTACATCAAATGTTAGCATTATTTGCAATGTGTGGGATTATCTTCCGAGGAAATTTTTAGAAACATTAATTTATTCTCATTTTATAAAGTTATATAACTGTACATGTGTGAAAAATAAGCGTTTCATTACATTAAATTATGGGTTTGATATGATTTCCTAAATTTTACCTATAAATTCTGTAAGCTAATATAAAACTTACAGGTGTTTTATAATGTATTTTGCTCTCGAACACTTACAACTTACCGAGGGTCTTAAACGTGAACTCATGGCCGGCATTGTTATGTCAAGTCTTGGGTTCGAGTCCAGGTGCCATAAAAACCCAACATCTAGATGGGCTGATGTGTGTTTGTTTATCGAGACCTATAGACCTCACATTGACGTAATGTGAAAGTTTCTGTTGGGTTGTAACAACGATCTATCCGCAGGTCTATCGTCTCTTATAACTTAGGTTTCTTTCCGTCCAGCCAAAATGGCACTTTGAGCTAGAACAACTCCACTCCGCAAATGAACATCACTACTAAATAGTCGGTGAGATAGATTATTATAGACAGAGAGAATAATAGATGTTTGTGGATGATATTGTAATATTAATCAGTTCCTGAATTACGGTTGCTTTGCTGCTTGAAAGTTCAAGATCTTGGTAGATTTCTCTTTGGCGAGTTTGGGAGGTTGTATCTCATTTCATTATTCTTACTTTTTAGGTTCTTTTGTTTGCATATCACACGTACTCATTGCGAAGATTTAAATTATTTCGAGTATACTTTTGTAATTTTGTGTCCGATTCAATGGCTTCTCTATCAGGCTAAGTTCGGGACCCCCCCCCCCCTTGGAACCACTGCGAGATCTTCACCTCAACCAACATGAGGAGGAGGTACCAAGACAGGAGTTTCATTTTAAATCCTTGGAAAACAAAGTCTACAGTAGAGATGGTTGTATTTGTTTCTCTTATTAAACATTCAATCATCTCCCGATGACAGGATATTTCATGAAGTAATATACAAAAAATAAGTAATATTTTAAATAATGTACATATATATATATATATATATTTACAGGGTGGTTCCGAATTCATGGTACAAACTTTAAGTGTTGGTACAGGACATTGTAGCAGTCATTTATTGAATAGGAATGTATGGACCCAGGTAAGGCTCAAACACAAAAATAACTAGACGAAAGGAAAGATAAAGTGATTATTGAAAGCGTCGTTGACAAGTATAATGTGTACAATAATTGTTCAGCTGCAGCGCGCATTGCTATACCACCCACTGTCAGTCCAAGAAGATATCCTGCCGGATTCAAAGCTTGTACTCGCTGAAAATGGAAGAGGTGTAAGTGATTTTCGCTTAACGTTCTACAAACGGTCTGATGACACACATTTACGTGATGGGCAACAGCTGTTGTACTTGATTCTGATCTATTAGTTCAAGATATTTCTTTCTTTCCAGGCTTGGACTGCGTACAGCTCTTCGTCCCCCAGCATCATGTCTGGTGACGTGGAACGAAAGTGTTTCACAAAGTTGACGATGTAACCGCTGAAAAATTTTGTGATCTAGCATTCGTTGATCAAGAAACTGCGCGTGATACATTCGATTCGTAGCGCAGCACTGCCGTTACCATTTGCACGGCTGTACATGCAATGCATTTTTTGGCAGAGACGTCTTAAGGCATGGGCCATGGTCTCGCCTTTGATGGGGGCCTCGTTTCGTTCTCGACTCTGTCTTAATAAGATCATGATCCGGGTAATTTTAATAGTCAAATATCATTCTCGTACATATTCCTCGAAAAACAGGGAATTTCAAACTGCATGTCAACTGGCCAAAGTGGTATGTATGCATTATTATGTGATGACCATTGTCCGTGTCTATGCTTAGGCCTAATACCATAAACAATGATTCAACTCATTTAGTTGAAATGCGCCCATCGGTCGAGCCGGTTTATGCCTAGGTTTTTGAGATTGTGAGTCGTGCACATTTATTTGTTTCAAATGACCGTTTGAAAGAGTATTTGACAATGCATACTATATACTGTCCTTTTAAAGATTTCCGGTAGGGCCTACTTTTGCATGGGGGGGAAGGGGGCTAGGGCTTCAAAAAAATCTTAAGATTTCTCTGGGCCCAGGGCCTCAAAGAGTCTTAAGACGTCCCTGATTTTTGGCATACTTAGTTTCCCATCGCAGAGATCAACACAATTGCGATTGGCGCTTTCCCGTGCTGAGATGCATCATGTTAAACGGTGGCTAGACATCTACTGCCCCCTACCGCCAACACAACCAACCTATAACACTATTTCTCTTTTCTTTTATTTCCCCTGTTTGCGCCTCACCGTGTCACTTACGCCCATACATTCCTGCACCATAAATGATTGTTACAATGTCCTGTATCTACCCTTAAAGTTAGTACTATGAATTCGGGACCACCCTGTATATATATATATAAATTGTGTGTGTGTGCTTATATGACCACACAATAGAAGTGAAAAATATCTGTTTTTTATTTTTATTTTCAATGTAATTTAATCAGACGAAATGGAACAAATAGTACGCATTTTAAAGCTTTGTATACCATATATATTGATGCAGATCATGAATTTCCCCCCTTCTTATTTTTACTATCTATTACACCCATCATGTAATTTACAATCAGTCTTATTGGATTATTTTTAAATAACTATAAAACGCAAAGAAAAACGCATAAAAATAAACTAAAACCTTTATTGATAAGTATGTTATGAATACCAGTTTTTTATGCAAAAAAAAAAACACATTCCCGAACATTCCGTATTTGAACAACACAATGAGTCATTCTTTCGCGTGACATTTAATGTATTATCAAGGTTTGATGTGCGTGTGTGTGTGACTATTGTATGTATATAAAAAGATTTTATATTTGAAAGGTTGATGAATCTGCACTCCACAGTCTGGTAAAAATCTGAAAAGGGCATCAAAAAAATTAATGTTCCGTTGTTGTTTTTTATTTTTACTTTTATGTTTGGCTTAAAGGCTTATAACAGAGATTATATTAACAAGTACACAAATAATAACATAGGATTTTTAAAAACTATGGTTTTATTTGGAATTTATCTATTTACGGTTTGAAATCGATTTATTTGCTTAATTCATTTACCATAAGAAAGTAACAACTTGATTATTTTAATGTTTGTCTTTCAGAAATACAGAATAAGTGATATTTCTTTTTGTTGTGTTTTTGCTAATGCCACCTGTCTGTCGAAGTCAGATCGAGGTCCACGAAATTCATCATGGCATTGGGCTATATTGTACGCCTGTCGTTAGCAGTAGCTTTAAGCACTATGCAGGTGACCGTACGATTTGGCTCGGTTCCACCCCAATTTTGAGGGAGAACCTCCCACCGCTCTTTCTTTTCCACCAACTTCACGAGAGGACTTGCGGCTCCACGGCTATATAGAGTACCCCCATGCCACGAAGGCACTATACATTGACAAACATCCATGCCTCCCCATGATTCGAACCCAAGCCCTACCGCACAGCAGTCAGCGTCGCTAACCACTATACCGGATGGGAGACTATATTTCTTTTTACTTCACTTTAATAAAAAAAATAAGTATATTCTTTAAATCTATTTACAAAAACTAATTTTTACAAAAAAGTTTTTCAGGCATAACTTTCAATGGTACACATGTTAAAGAAGGGAATTTTATCAATAATTTATGTGGTTTAATTATTAGGATAGTATTTAAATAATATATTATATATATATTGTTATTTTTCCGAAAAATTTCAATTATACCATTTTTATTAAGCAATAGAAGTCAGATATCAATTATCAGCAAATTCTTGGAATGTCAAAATATTCAAACTCCTGTTGCATTATCATATGGAAAAAAAAAATCTTTAGATTGTATTATCTCCATTTTCTATTTATCTCTTTGTTTTACCAAAAGAAATCTCAGAAAAAATGTGCAAATCTTCATGAACTTGTAACCATAAATTATTTCTCATCATAGCAACATTATTTCATGACGTCAAGCAAACATACTTGTCAAATCGTCGTTTTTAACGTTCTATAAATACGTCACGAGTATTTATTTACTTGATTTATGTTCTTTATGATAATTTCGAATAATAATATATACAGCACAGTAGAAGTAATTACCCAAAATAAATAATTATTTCCATTTCTCTAAAGCGTTGTAAAAATCGTTTGCATTATAGATCTTCGAGTAAATGCAATACAATAAAATATTTGCAATATATTGCGATAAATATTTTGTAAAAATTCTGAATTGTTCTTCTGACTAATTAAAAAATATTGTTTTTTATACTCAAATAATCGAATCGAGGATTCTCAAACTGCCTCTTTAATATGCCGTCTTTTGGTCATAATTTTTTTTGTTGTTGTGTTTCTGATTTTGAGTAAAAATACGCTGCAGCCTAAAATTACAGTTGACACAAAAAATGCAAGTTTTGGAAATTGTTTCTTTTTGTTGTTCTTTATTAAAAGTTTAGATATTTTTGTTACGTTAAATGATAAAACATTTTGAATCTAAAAAAGGCAATCATTTATTCTGAAATCATTGTTTTATTTTTTATAAAACTGAGATGTCTTACTAGAAATTGCGAAAAAATTAACTAGTTTTTTTATATTTTTTTACTGAATTGCTGTTAAGAGAGAGATACTTGAGAATATATATATATATTGTATAAATGTCTTGTGTGTGTGTGTGTGTGTGTGTGTGTGTGTGTTGTGTGTGTGTGTGTGTGTGTGTGTGTTGTGTGTGTGTGTGTGTGTGTGTTGTGTGTGTGTGTGTGTGTGTGTGTGTGTGTGTGTGTGCTGAGATAATCTCATACCTGTTCTTTTAATTCGAAGGAAATTAAATTTTCGAAGTCATATACGGAATAATCAAATAATTTCATTCATTAGTAATTTACCACTAGGAAAAAAAAATACAGCATCAAATGCAGCAATAGTTCCTTTTAAAAACGATTCATGTATAAGTAGTTTTTTTAGTATTATTTATTACGACAAGATATTATTTTTAAAAAAAAACAATTTTTTTTATATCTTATCTTAAGAAGAATATTTAAACACTGGATTCTGCAAACAAGGAACCCAAATTCAAAAATTAAAGTTCATAGAGAAAATGAGTAATAATACAAGCTCGTTAAGCACTTTCAGTTAAGAATATTGAAACACGCTACGCACGCTGTTTTTCCAGCAGTGATGATCTGCTTAGAAGAAAATTGAATTTTACAAGGAAAATTTGCTTCCTAGTCTCCAGGGTTTCCAGATTTGCGACATTTTCACCCTTCGCGACAAATTTGTCAAAAAGTGATATAGCCTAGCAACCCTCGAGAAATCTCTGGATCGATCCTTCTGGAAATTTCCCTGAGGAGACGAAGGTGGAGTCATTCGAAATCAGAATCAGCTTTTATGTTGCTGCCATAAAAAAGACAGACAATCTGCCTGAGTTCCTGCTAACGGAACTGTTTAGAGCCTCTTCTACAACATATTAAAGCTTGTTTAGAACGAATGCGATTTGCACTGTTGTAAATACACTCCTGGCCACCGTAAATGCAACACCAAGAAAGACAAGAGATAGCACAACAAAATTTATTTTGTAGATAACATGTTGACCAAGTATCAAATGATTAAATTTATAGACATCTGTGAAGTGTGGTTCCTGCCAGAATCAGTAGCCAGAGTAGCCGCCATTGTTGGAGATAACCGCTGCCCCACGCCTCGGCATTGATTCAAAGAGACTTTGGATGTGTTCTTGGGGTACAGCAGACCAAGCAGCTTCCACACGTTGCCAAAGTTGATCTGGTGTGGCAGCTGGGGGTGTAATCTGGATCAATCGTTGAGCAACCATGGACCACATGTTTTCTATCGGCGAAAGATCGAGAGAGCGAGCCGGCCAGGGAAGCAATTCAATCTGGTGATTGACGAAAAACCTTTGGACAATGCGTGCCATGTGTGGTCGCGCATAATCCTGTTGAAATATAGCTGTGGACAAGCCCTGAAAGTAAGGAAGGACAACTGGCTCCAACACCTCGGAGATGTAGCGCTGGCTGTTTAAAGTACCCCCAATGCGTACTAGAGGAGTGCGAGAGTGATATCCAATACCGCCCCATACCATAATACCCGGTGCAGGACCAGTGTGACGGTGCATAACGCTGCTGTTCAGCACCCTCTCTCCACGGTATCTCCAGACTCGAATTCGACCATCGTGGTGTTGCAGACAGATGCGTGACTCGTCAGTAAAGACAACTTCATTCCATTCTTCCGCCCTCATCCATCTTTCATCGCACCATTGGCGGCGGAGACGTCTGTGGTTCTGCGTCAAGGGTAGACCAAGCAATGGATGTCTTGCGGACAGACCACTCTGCTGTAAACGGTGTCGAATGGTACGCGTAGACACTGAATGATGCGTTACAGACTCAATGTGCTGTGCTATGGTTCGTGATGTGACTGAGCGATCCGTCAGTGCCATGCGCACAATTTGCCTGTCCTCACGTGAAGTGGTGCCCTGAGGTGGATGCGATCGACCACGTCGGTCCGTCGTACTCTCCTGCATGCAACGGTCCCATATCCGCATTACAGTTTGGTTTCGTCCAACACGACTACCGATTTCCCTGAAAGATAATCCACAATCTCGGTAGGCCACTATCCTTCCTCTGTCGAACTCAGATACTTGATCAAAAGCTGATCGCTGTTTTCTACGAGACATAACTGATCGTTTTTTGAAAAAACCACAAGAAAAACACAATTGCCGAACTTGAAATCGTCGAAATCTGCAAGCCTTAAAAAGCGCTTTGAGGTGGCGCCACAGGCGTGCGTGATGTGTGTCTGCGCTGAAATTCTAATCATTTGCATATCTCACCTCCGCTAATGCATGTTGTAAATTTCATGTTATTTGCATGCTTCCTTCGGGGTCTTGCATTTACGGTGGCCAGCAGTGTATAATAATTCTTTGTGTAAAAACGTTGATTTGTTTTCCCGTAGTCATTTGTTCGTCGCCTTGTTTATTACTAAATATGTTATTCAAATAATTGGAATCGTTGGCTGCTTTTTCCCCACTAAAATTCGCAACGTTATTAATCATTTTGTTCCCAAATGAAATAATATTGTCACGTAGATCGGGGTTCGAGTACTTTATGCAATCAATCGCAAAAGCAAGACGGTTTTTCAGGAGTGATGGAAATTTATTGTCGAAAAACAACCCTTGAAATACAGGATACAACATCAATATTCGCAAAATAAATCTCAGAAGACCTTCACAACTTCTACGGCGTTCAGACACAACTATCAGTGTCTAAGCAAATATGCTAAGGATTATTCGCAATCACACACTCGTCCTACTCAACAGCCGAAGTAATACTTAAACGCTCGTTGACTGTTCACGGTCAAATCAGTACTCACTCTTCAATGGTCAAAACAAGATCAACTAATCGTTAGTCGAAACAATATCAACTCACGTCAGCGAGCGACTCTGTATTTATAGTCTGTATGGATTTTTCTCAAAAATCCACTTCGTCATAGATCGTTATATTAGTTAATTTCTCCACTGATTTCAATAAGAATCCAGATGGTCGCCAAAAAGGATGTCAACTTGGCTCTATTGTCAAAATTTCGCCAAGTTTGAATTGAGTCGCCATTATAATGTAAGGATCGGCGTTGCTTACGAATATTACAATTTTAACATAAAACAAATGCAACAGAAAGTAATGTTAACGTATCACACATCCAGATATAGATTATTTTCACAATTTTAAGTATTCTATACACAAAATTCGTAACAATATGAATTGAATTTTTCTAAAGGATATTGTACTAAGAATTATAATCGAAGAAATAAAAAATTCATTACTAATTTGATTTATGGATTACATCAGTTTTATCTATGTTTCTCAATTTGATATTTTATTAAATACACATGAATCGGTTAATTTTTTTAAAAAAAATTTAGTATAAGGAATGATTGTTTGACTGAAAGTTAGTGAAGCTCCCTTCGAAACCTTTCTGTCTTTTGCCGCTTTTGTATTTTGAAAAGCATTGTCATAAGAGTACATGCGGTGAAGATCATAGAATATATTCCTTGTTAGATTGAAGAAACCGCACTCTTGATAAATGCTTTTTTATCACTAAATTTACCCTTTTTTTTTTTTGTAGATATAATTTTATCTAATGATTTAGATCAAATACTCATTTTTCATTTGGATATGGAAAGCAATGGAATTCGTGTTTGAAACAATAAACAAAATGACATTTAACTAACGATTTTTTTACTATAAATAAAGTAAAAATTTTCAATAATCGTTAATGAAATTTCAATATATATATTTATGGTCGCCCATCCGGCGTGTGAGTGAACAAATTCCCAGTGTTGTTGCCCAGTAATTTTAGTCTCGAACGAGTAACTGGTCTGTCAAAAATTTGAGTCCTATTGTCACTGAAAGCCCGTTAGTAGAGGAACTGATGCACATTTAATCTGTCGAAGTTCAAAGTCCTCCCGTTGGTGTGATGTGGTAGTCATCTCAAGTGTTGTCCTCGTCATTTGACCGAGATTCGAAATTACGAGGTGTGTTGCTGATAGTTCTCGTTTTGCTTTAGAGACCACTCACATTCTGCATTTGAGTCTAAGAAATTAATTTCATTTTTGCTGACATTGTTTAGCAAATTAAATTGGAACATTTTACTTATATATCTATATATTTTAAAAATATGCGATTGGGGGGTTTAAAAAACAACAACATTTGTTATTATAGTGAAAGGAAAAGGGCCTGGTAGAAGGAACGTGTCGGCTTTTTTTAAAAAGAAATTCCTCTCGTAACAGTTGTTTGGAATATTTATCTCGTGTATGCTTTTACGTCACAATAAGTTGCTACGAAACATTTCCACTTTTCTCCGAACCTTGCTGCTGTTCTTTAATGCCCTTGTTGACAAGCCTTTAATCTTTCTTACTCCAATTTATATTCATTTTTTGCAGGTAAGGATCTTTTTTATTAGGTTTCTAATACTTCAGTTCATTTAATAAACAAGACGAAATAATGAAGTGTGCAAAAAACAACATTGTGGCAGCAATAGTATTAAATTATATGCAAAAATTTATTATTATTGTACTTTTAGTAAATTTTAAGCTTTTAAAAATGTACCTCTCATTTCTCTTAAAATTTTCTACCTCGTTGGAAAAGCTCTTCCCATAGTCTCACGCGCTACTTTCATGCACTCCTTGAGCAGCCTATGAGAGTCATTATCCTCGTCCACTGTCGACCATTCGGAGAGCACTGTCTCAACTCTCTCCAAAGTGAAAAAATTTTCAATTTTCAAAGTCGAGAACGAGCTTTTAGGCACGCCTCCCGGATGTCATCGCCTCAGTCAATCGCCGTGAAGCCACTCACAGCCTAACGAAAACAATCTTCGTCGTTTCCTCATTATAAGAATCAGATATGGAAATGAGGACTGAGTTACAGTCCGTATTTTCAAAAATTCTTTCATATCGATTGTATAGGACAATGTTTCTCAAACTGTGGGGCACGCCCCCTTAGGAGGCGTGATAACCCTACGGGGGGGGGCGAGTATATTGAAAAGTCGAAAACAAAAGAATGAAAAAAATTATTAATTTACTTAAAGAAAGCAAAAAACAAATACATTCTGACATAATAAAAAATAAATAAAATACACATTTACACTGATATAATACACTTATAAACGTATCAGTACTGTGCAATGAATTTCATAATTAATTCAACAGTACAAAGTTAAGAACAATTTTAATAATTACTACCCTATGAGCATGTCATAAAGTTATATACAAAATTTAACACTTGTCTTCATAATTTGTACGGTTTATAACTAAAGTCGTATTGTAGCTGTACGTCAAATTATATTATTGAATTCGAATACATTATTATTGTATGGAGGGGGGCGCGATGAAAATTATGACTGAAAATTGGGTCGTAAGTATAAAAAGTTTGAGAAGCACTGGTATAGGACCATATATTTTCCTGTTCATGAAAAACAAACATATTGATAAGTAATAAATTGTATTGATTCTGTCTGTACTTCTCCGTTTCGCCGGAGCAAGTGATAAAGTCGCAAAAAAAAACGATACAACCGACGCCAAACGGAATATTCACGCTTGTGACCGTTTACCACCACATTTCAAAACAAGTCGCGCGATCTTTTCTTATTAAATAATGCTTTTTTCTTAATGTACTATCAAAAAAAGATGAAAAATAATAAAAACTAACATTTATAACATTTTTTGTCTGTGCATATTGTTTGTTGTCGCCAATAAAGCATGCTTGGCGAGATTTACGCCGGTGCCGAAACGGAAAAACACCATTTAGTCTTTCAGAATAGAATGAAAATGAAAATTCTATCTATATTTTTCAATTCCTACTATTAGTTCACTCTCTCTCTCTCTCTCTCTCTATATATATATATATATATATATATACAAATTTTCAATCATTAATAAAATACTTTCTATTCATCTATTAGTTCCAATACATTTTTTTAAACTTGTAGTGGATGACGATGTTAATAATTTTTCAAATATTAATTAATTAATTACATTAAAAATGAATAAATAGTAACAAACAAAAATAATAGTTCAACAGCATAAATAGAAAAGAAAATCGTTTGTCGAGTCTTGTAGCGCAATGGATAGCGCGTTGGACTCCAAAGGTCGTGGGTTCGAATCCCATCTGGAATAGCCTAATTTCTGAGAATGTGATTTCTTTTTTACTATACTATTTTATGAGGATAATTAAATTTAATTGATGAATAAATAGTAACAAACAAAAGAAATAGTCCAAGACCATACATGGAAAGGAAAATGGAAAATTGCAAGGAAAATCACTTTCTATTTTGTCACTTAATGTTGTGAATCTGTCATATGTATCTACATATTTATATTAATTGTAACTGTTTAATAAAAAGTAACTAAAATAAAAATTTTCTTTGTTGACCAAATTAGAAATTGACTTTAAAATTTTAATTTGTATTGCTTGTGTGTTTTTTTCGGTTAAATGTTATTGAGAAACAGGACTGGGTGAATAACCACACATGCTCTATTTTCTCACCTAATTAGTTCAAATTAGCTGCCTCAATTTATAATTTGCAGTTTAATACAGCTAATACTTTTTAATCATTCGTACTAACCATTTTTTAAATACAGATGCAATCCAAAATTTTTTGGTTCATAATTTCGAAGATGTAACACTATTATAATTTTAGGTACTTACTTATTTAAAAAATTCCTGTGTAGTCCCGTGTAGAAAATTTGCCTGTATAGTCGGAAAAAAATGACTAAATTGCTCTGTGCATCATAAGTTATATATACTTGCTATCCCTTGAAAGAATGTGCAATTATTTCAATCTTAATTTTCCAAGCCAATTATCTTAAATCGTAGTTAATCAATGGGCTCAAGTGTAGTGTAGGGGGGAGCCTTTCGATTTGGCGATTTTTCTTTGAATTTGGCGATTTTTATATAGATATCATGGTGAGATAACGAATTCATTCTGGCTTCCGGACACCTATTGCTAAGTGAAGTAGCTTGGCGATCGATTTTGGTCGCCAAAAAAATTTGACATCGCCAAGGCTATACTACACTTTAACCAATCATTGAATAGTAAAATTTAGTTTCAAGTTGAATCCTTTATGCCAATCCGTGTTCGCTGAAGCTTAGTGGTCCAAGTCATGGACTCGTGACCGGCTTGTCATGAGTTCGATCCCCAGAGCCACTGAAGACCTGTCGTGCAGTGTGCCTGACGCTCGTTAAATCTGTCGTAACCCAAGGTCCTCATGTTGGTGTGATTTGCAAGCGCTGATAGCGAGAGACCGGCTGAAATGTCATCCTTTTCAATTGATCAAGGTTCAAAATAACGAGGTCTGTTTCCAACAGCCTCGAGAGTAAAATCCTAGGAGAGTCCACACCCTTGGCGACAAACCGAAATAAGCGCCAAACCAGAACGATATAGCGTAAGGGGAACCCGACAATGACTGCAATTTAAAATGCTTCCATTTTTTAAATATTTATATATATATTTAAAAATCCATATATTTAAAAATCCTTTTATTTCCAAAAACACATTCGATAATTCCAAAATGAAATTTCAGTTTCATTCACTGTTCAGAGAATGATGATATATCTAAGCTTCGTTTCAAGTATATAAGTTTCTGAGCCACTTTGTTAGAATTTTTGAATGAGACACTTATCGAAACTCTTTCTTAATTTCATTCCATCAAATCATTTATCTTGATAAAGTGCAGAATCATCCACTTACTTGGTGATGATTTTTCGCCATCTTGAATGTCGCGCTTTTGCATTATGTCTTCTGGATGGGTTGCAACTCCGGAAGACAACATGCAAGAGCACGCCAAATTGGCGATTTTTTAAAATCGTGCAAAGCAGTGGGCGATTTTGCCTTTTCCCCAGTTAATCTCGACTCCATTTATTTTCATACTTGTCCGTCAAAACTCTCTTGCAAAAATGTTGCCCTTCACCAAATACAAACTTTTCAAAACACATAAATAATAATCAAGAATATAGGTAACTCAAATTTAAATATCGTAAAAGAAACGAAAGTTAAACAAAGCTTAAGAAATAATTAAAGGTTGCTTAGAATGCTATTACATAATCATAATTGAATAGTTTTTCCTTTTCCTAAAATTAAAAGAAAAACAGTGACATTATATTACTCACAAAGAATGCTCGCGACAATACAACTTGCTTTTTTTAACAACAAAACTACCGAAACAAATATTTGGATATTATTGTTTGTAATTTATACTTGTATACATCAAGCAATCAAAAATGCCAGATTCAGCAACGGAAGTCAAGTAATTGACGTTTATATTATGTTTCAAATTTTGTATTATTACATAATTAATGTAATTATATGTGTATATATATATATATATATATATATATATAGTTTAATTCACTTGCTTGGTAACATCCTAGAATAAATTGTAGAATATGGGGCCCCTAGGATTTGACGATGTTTATGTCGATGCCAGAAGGAATTCGGCTGTTCTTTACTCTCGCAACATCTATCACTACATATAGGTAGTTTGGCAACTTGGCTTTGGCAAAATTGACTTCGCCAAGATGCCCCCTATTCTACACTTTAACCGTCTTATGGTACTTACGTATTATCGCAACAATCGCCAACTCTAGTAATAACTCGCCAAGTTCCGATTTCCTATGTGTCATACGCGCTGAATTGGCAACCAGGAGCTTCGCTTCGTATATAATGTCGCCAATAGGCTGCGATATACGTGAGTACCAAACGAAGTAAATTGTTGGCAAATACTGTTTAAATTGCATACATGAAAACATTTTTAATTATTTTTAATAGATCAGTATAATTTATTTTTTGATGTCGTTTTATAGAAACAAAACGATCAAGGTCATTTTTGGCATCTTGTGGTTTTTCATCCTCATCTTCATTGCTTATCCTGTTGGCTTCTTCTTTGCTCAATGGTATGTCCTATTTAGTCCTTTGGAAGCCTGTTGTCCTGCCGCTTCAGAGTTCACGAATTTTCTGTTAAAAGCAACTCAATTTCCCCTATTATGTGCAAGGAATATTTTGGATGGAAAAGCATTATTCTGATAACTTTTTTAATGGACGCTTAAAATAGTCATTGAAATTAACCTTCATGTGTTCATATCACTGAGTTTTCAAAAATCTATCATTGTCTTAATTTGTTTATGAGCACATATTTATTTGTGGTAATATATTTATCATATACCAATAAACTTATCACATTGCAATAATTCATACAAGAATAATATAACACATAGATGTTTCAAGTGGAATGTTTAAATACCTTTGATCGACTGTCTTCAGGAATATAAAGATATGCAGGATTGTATAAATAAACCAATGATTATTTGGGAGATGTTACACTGCGTGTGTTTATTAAAACTTTGAAAACAATGTGGAGACAGAACTATTTAATATACTGAAGCGCCTAGCAGCAAATTTATTATACAAAATTTTGTATTTATATATAAAATACAAGGTTATCCATTATTCCTTTTAAGGTTTCGGAGCGCTGTAGTAAAAAAACTGAGATTAATACAGAAAAAAAAGAACATAAGAAAGTATACAGAAAAAATTCGAGTTTTATTTGCATATTTTACAGGTTTACTATATGTGAACTCATGTTTACACGGTTTACATCCATGCGATAGTCCAGTTCCTGTCTCACTCTAGTCAACATGGTACTATCAACGTTATTGGCAGCACGTGTTATTATGTCATGTAGTTCTGCAACATCACGCAGAGAAGCGGGTTCGAAAAGTTGGGTTTAATATGTAAAAGATCAAGTTTTGGGGAAACATGGATAACGAGAAAAGGATAAAACATTCTGTCAATAACTTTGATAGAACCATGTTAACTAGAGTGATGCAGGAACTGGCGATTGGATGAATGGATGCTGTATAACCACGGGTTCACACAACACCTGTAAAATATATAAATAAAACTTAAATTTTTCTGTATACTTTCATGTGTTCTTTTTTGCTGTATTCGTCTTAATTTTTTACTACCGCACCCCGAACCCTTGGAGGAATGAATAACCCTTTACATCCGAAATATTTGTATCACTTAGTAATCTTTAATGACCACATTTTAATCTTCGTACCTATATAAATCAACAGAGAAAAATACTTTAGAAACTAAATTAATTTATTAACAATATAATTCCAGAAGTGGATTGAGAACAATATGTACCCTCCTTAATTTTAAACAGATATCCATAGCTTGAAACACAGACAATTTTTGTTTTACTTTTTACTAATTGATGTATAGGAATCTTCCATGGCAAGCAGTAAAATCGAACCATTGCTGTCAAAATTTTGAAATATTTGATGTAACCAACTTTTTAAATAGGCAGAAGTTTTTTAGTCTTATGAACAATGCCGTGGTTTAAAATATTGGTGCTTGTACTGGAATATACATCATAAAAATAAATGCATTTAAATGTCTTGTAATTACTATTGTACCATAAGGCCTAACATAATTGTTTTTCTCTTGTATAAGCAATTGATGTGTAATTATGCAATGTTCACACATTTCTCACTTTTATCAGGGATGTGTAAAAAAATTTGTAATGCTTTTATATTAAAATTTGTATCAAAATGTTTTTACTAATACGTCTGATTTCTTTTATCTAATCATGCTTTCTCAGAATATATAATGTTCCTTTTTAGAACTACACTCTATAACAAAAAAAGCAATTCTCCAAGAAGGGATAGACAGATTGTAATGAATTTTCGTATTCAAAGACATTTGGACCAAACTTGCAAATGATAAAAATTAGATGTCCAGTGAATGCTTAGGGGAAGCTCCGGCGCATCGGAAATGTGTATTCAGCAAGTGTATATAAGGAGCGATTCTCAATCTGAGGGTCAAATGTTTTTTTGCATTTAGATTGTGATATCTTACGTCTGCTGTATCAATGCCTCGCCGAAGGATTCGGGCACATTACGAACAGATGTCGGAGTTTGAAAGAGGTCGTTTGATCGGATAGAAAGAGGTTGGTTGGATGAATCGAAGAATCGTTCTACATCTAGTTCGAAGCGATGTGACGATTAGACAATGCTTGCAAGAGTGGGTCAATAAAGGCTGATATCGGCGTCAGGACGGAGGGCTACAACAGAGTGAAAGACAGAAAGATTGTCAGAGCTATACTTTCACAGTACCAGATTCGTTGTTATCAACTATCCACCGTGTAGCCCGCACATTTGTGTCCAATATAACCCTTTTAAGACGACTGAGAGAGCAGATTTTACGCTCACGTCCGCTTACCTCTCACGTCTGTACACTTTTAAGTCCAATTGCAGTGATGCTGGGCTCGATCAACGGGGAACTGCGTGGACTGGGGACGTATAGTCTTGAGTGACGAATCCCGTTTCCACCTATGTCATGACGAAAACCGCAGACGTATCTAGAGACGTCCAAGACAGCGTGGGGATTCTGTCCTGATTATCGTACTCCACACAGGCCCACCACAAGGCGTTATGGTCTGGGGTGACATCTCCTTTAAAAGCTGGACACCTTTGGTGGTCATTTCTGGTACACTGACAGCACAGTGGCCCATTGACGACATCCTACGACCAATTGTGGAACCGTTCATTTTACGACACCCAGGACTTACTTTTGAATACGCTAGTGTCCAACCGCACATAACAAGTATTGCTATGAATAGTTTTCAAGCTTGCCCTACACTTTCTTTGACAACTAGGTCGCTTTATCTCTCTCCCATACAGCCCATTTGGGACGTTACGGGAAGGCAATTACAACAATCCCGAAATTTTGACGATTTAGCCCAACAGTCGGAGACAATTTGGCACGAAATTCAGCAGGACACTATCCGGGACCTTTATCAGTCTATGTTACGCCAAGTGACAATTTGCATCCAGGCCAGAGGTGGACAAACGCCTTATTGACTCTTCTTCCCTTTGTAATGATCAAACTCTGAAATATATATATATATATAATACTTCAAATGTTCGGAAATTTTAATCGTTTGTTTTTATATGCATGTGTTTCTTGATATCCATCAATTTTTATCACAATCGGACAACTCGATGGGTTTTTCTATTCTTTTTTTTTTTTTGCCATAGAGTTATTTCTCTAACTTACATGTGGGAATGGTAGCCAAGAGGTCATGCTCTCAAGTTCGTGGCCGGCGTTGTCCAGTCGCGCGTTCGAAACCTAGTGCCACTGAAGTGATGCATGTTAAATCTCTGAAGGTTCCCATTGAGCTGATTTAGAAGTTGGAATAGAAGGGTACCAACTCAAGTGTCGTCTTTGTCGCTCGAGCGTTATTTTAAAAATACGAGGTCCGTTGCCAATAGTCCCCGTAACACTAACGTAAGTTAAATTCAAAAATTTTAAAAATTCTTTAATTTTGAAAAGATTATGTTTTGCTGTTCTTGCTAAACTTCATTTCCAATATTAGCAATGAAAATTATTATTTGAAAGCAATTAGTTTTGATTAAAATTATGGAAACCATCCGAAAAAGAAAATAGGTGATTTATCATCAATATGCATTATTTTTTGTACCATTTTCGAATTGTTGAATGAGATTCATTTTTGGAATGATGATTTTTTGGCAAATTAAATATTCCTTTCTAACAAATCGTAAATTTTCGGGATGTATCAATGATTGTTTCAAGTTCACAAATTTTCTATCCTAAATGTTATTTTAAATCCCAATATTTAAGTGTTTTTAGAACAATGAAGACCGAATTCTGATATAAATATTTCCGGAAAACTAGGGATAACAAGAAGTTTTTGGATTAGGTGAAACACTTCAATCCAGGACACGTTCGTATATTCTGCAAGTTTGATACCATATTAAAACTGAAATAAGAAATGGAAACACACACACATTTTTTTTAAAAAAATCAAAGAAAATTTGAAATAATATCGATTTATTGTAGCTTTATCATTGGCACATGCCAGGGGGAGAAATTGCGAAAAGATAAAAACTCCATATCTTATTGGATACGACCGGTACACTGGAACAAAGGGAAAAAATTCAAGCTTGTGCATTATGCTGTCACCTGCACCAGGCACAGTGGCGCAGTTTTAAAATCTCTAATGTGTGTGGGGAAATTCAAGGTCAGATACTTTTTGTGTGAACGGGCCTTGCAGATATAATATACACTCTTTTATGTATGTATTAAATAAACGCAATTGTAAAAAGTTTTATGCGCCTCATTAGGTTTAATTTAATTTAATATGAAAGTAGAAAAAATATAAATTATTTCAACAAATTAGATTACTTTCGAAATGAATTGTTGCCTCTTTATTCGCTTGCGTGCTAGGATACAAAGGAATCTTTTTTTACAACGGAATTTGTTTAGTACCTAAATAATTTCCGCGAGGACGTGACCCACATTTTTGCAAAAAAAAAAAAATCTTGTACAACATCAAATGATTAACTAGATGTTGTACATCAAAAGTTTCACTTTTAAAATTAAGTTTTTATGAAGCTTTTGATAGATTTAAATAGAAAAAGAACATTCTTTACAACATTCTATGCGTTTTTTTTATTTGTTTGAAAACTGGACTAAAAAAAAGTTGGAAAATAGCTTAAAATTTAAAGAAAATTTTGTAGCCATCATTTATGTGCCTTATCAAAAAATGCTTCGAAATATTTAACTTCGTTTTTTCTTGAAATTCTTAGATATTAAAACACTCCACACAGTTTTGCTATTCATACGAGTATATGGAAAAGGCTCACTCAGTTAACAGGCAGGTTCTTTTTGAGTATAAATTGTAACTTATTCTGGAACTTCCTAAAAATTACAGTAAATTTTCAACAACAGGAAACAAATAACATACATATATAAATCTACAATAACACAGATTCAAAAATTACCCAATTATTGAACACTGTAATTGTACATTATGCCATTACTGAATTAAGACTGAAAGTAATGACAAAATCTCGGGGTAAAATAATACATTTAGTAACATAAAATATCACAGTTATAACGCATAGATGCTTAGACGTTACAGGATAATTAAAAGTAAGCATTTAGAATAGCAAATCAAAGCCAATTAGGATCGGGCAGCGAGGTGGGATACCTCACTCATTGGAATCCAAACCCTCTCTCACGGTAAAAGCAGTGTGTTGCAAGTTCACGTTACTGTTGCAAATCAGTCCATAACGTAGCGGCATCTACATTCCAGTTTTGGAAGTATACTGTGCGTTATAACACAGCGTTTTGAATCCGTAATCACAACTTTGTGTAAAGCAAATGAAGAGCACAGTTGTTGTCAAATATTTGACTCGAATGCTGTTTTCCTGCATCGTTCTTAAATATGTTGTAAAACCTTTCCAAAAGTTTCTGGAATTAACATCAGGTTATTATCCTAGACCTTTCTGGAGCTATGCGCATCTATTTTTGCCTCCAAAGTTGGCGATATATAGCGAGTAAATAAGCTACAAAGTCTGCAGTCAAAAAAGATCACTCCTTTTCACTTAGAATTATTAAAAGGGTTATCTAATACTGTAATAATATTAAAGCAATATATATATATATATATATATATATATATATATATATATTATATATATTATAATTTCGCTTGAAAACGTTGATATTCATTATTTTTATTCGCCATTGAAATTTTGAAATATGATGTTGTACTCTAGGTTTAATATGATTTGCATATTTGCTTGGTTATATTAGTGTGAGGTATTTTGGATATATTTAAATATATATATATATATATATATATATATATATATATATATACCTAGGGTTTCAAAAAGTAAGGTAACAGGAGCTCTGATGGGAATGTAAATGACCAGTATGAATAAAAATCGCTTTGATTATAACGAAGATGATCACAGCATTCAAACGGGGGTGATAAATGGAACTGGTTCTCAAGTAACATGACGAAATCTCAGTTAAAAGATAGCTGCGTTGACGGAGCCATGGTCCACAATTGAAATAAGAAGTGTGACACGGTTTTTGCGCTAAGGGGACACAGTACGATTCAAATGACAAAAATCAGTCAAAAAATCAAATCTAATTTTTTTTAGCCTAAATTATTCTTTATATACTTTTCTATAACCTCACAAAATTTGAAAGCTCTAAACTTAAAACACGCAGAATTGTGATAGCTTTTACGCTCGTTTTTATTCACGTCCTTATGGCAAATCAAAACTTTAAACTTACTTATCTCAGAAAGATAAAATAACTAATTTGTCTTCATTTAAAATGCTAAGGCTTTTTTTCTACGGTGCCTAACGCTTTGAAATTTTTTTTATCTATTGTTAATAGTATATGTAACACAAGTTGGTATACATTTTTGAATCAAAGCAATACTTATTTTTTTTAAATATAATTGAACTCAAAATTTATTCCTTTTTTAAGGAATTTTCAATAAGCATTCATAAAAATGAAGTATTGTACAAATACCAATCATGTTATCGCAAAACCCGTACCAATTTTTGTAATACATAGTTTGACGTACTTGTAAATCAAATTTCATGCGTGTATGTAAATTTTTGTAGGGGGAGTAGCATTTTAAAATCACTTCAAAAAATTTCCCTTAAAAAATTAAATGGCTAACCTTTTATAAAATTTTGAGCACAAAATCTGTTTTACATAGTATACACACATAGGAGGAAACCAAAAAAATTTTGAAAATCCTTAAATTAAAATTTTTTGCGTAAATCGTACCATGTCCCCTTTCAGAAAAATTATCCTACTGAAACTCACCAGCAACTGGCACAAATGTTATGTAACGGTGTGGTTAGGGTGCACGGAGTTTGATAAAGACAGAAGAGATATACAATATGATTAACTTTTTTGGTAGGAAGTATTGTCCAACCCTCCTTCCATCCCCGACCTCACACCAAATGATTTCCATCTCTTCGGACCTTTAAATAAACACTTGAGCGGTAGATATTTCAGAACCGATGCTAAGGCTTAGCAAGTCATCTTGACGCGGTTGGTCTACCTTGAAGCTGATTTCTACGATGGTAGTTTCAATCGTTTGGTGTACCGATAGAACAAATGTCACGATAAATATGACTATGTGGAGAAATAATATGCCTGTGTGCCTTCCTGCAATGTGTATATTTTTCTTTTATTTCCTGAATAAATATTTATTCTGAATGAGCTTTTTGAAACTTCTGCTTTTTTTGAAGAATTTCATTTTTTAAAACTACTCTTTCTGTTTTATAGTATTCTTCAGAAACATAAAATTCACTAAAGAGTAGAATATGTTACAATTAAAGCCATTTTTTTTTCCAAATTCGTTTTTATCTGCTTCGATTCGCTCTTCCTTTTTCAAAAAAAAAAATTAAATAAATAAATAATAATATCAAGTTAACATTTTTGTCATTCCTATATATCACTATATTTCCACAATATATCGTCAATATATGTTACTATAGATTCAAAATTTTAGTTTTTCTCTTCGAATGCTTAGTTTTTGGCGCCATACTACTACTACTCATAATTCCATATTCCAATGCTGTTTAAATCAACAGAAATATTCCTTATTAAGTGATATGCTGAATTCGTAAGCAGAACGTGCTTTTACCAAACAAAAGGGTGTATAATTTAGAAGGCAATAAAAAGAAAAATAGTCTTCGAAGTAATTCTTCGCGCGCCGGCGGTTTATCAAGCAACAAAGAACGCGGAAATAATTATTCCAAACTACTTATTTGTTTCCACGCGTACAACTTCCCGAAGTCATCCACAGAGTTATGTAATTTTAAATCAACTAAGGTCAAATTGCATTATTACTTTAAACTTGGATTAGTCACTTATTTTACTTCTAATGGTCGGTCTTTAACGCCCACATCTGGTTCTTAACTCTTGATAAGGTATTATCTTGTGTTATCTTCATTCACATGCTTACTTACTACTAAAATATTCAGATAAAGGGACACTCGATTTTAAAATTTCATTTATCTCTCACTGCGCTGGTACAAGTTGAAGTAGAAGTTTTCTCACCTGACTAAAAAAAAGTAAGTCTTTTATTTATATTATTAATATCAGTACTTTTATTGACGAATTTTCGGAAAACATTATTCGTTGATGACATTTCGAGAAAAAATTCCCTAATGTATATTATAAACATGCATTTTAAAAGCATATTTTTAAGTCTAATTGCTATTTTTTCCATTGAAGATCGTAAATAGCTAATATTTTTGAATTTATGAGAAATTTTAGGGTTATTTTTGGAATTTTGAAGAAAAAATATTTTTAAAACATAGATTTAGAAGTTAACATTTTGGTTAAAACATAGATTTTCATTTTAACATCTATCTGTGTTCGAAAATCTTTCGAGAATACATCGATGTGTTACAATGCTGATGAAATTCTTATATAGTTTAATATAGAATTCCTTTTTTTTTTAAATTTTTGTTAACAAATAACTTATTTTCAAGATATTTCCTAGACATTTGAGCCATTTGAAAATCCTTTTAACTATGCTTGATCATCAGTTACCATACATTGTAAACTACATCATTCACTGTTGAAGATTACAATAATGGACCGAATCTAAGTAGTCAAAATCGTTCCAATCTGCTTTCATTAGTTAGATCAATCTTTGAAGGGCTACTAAACGGAATCTCATCTTTTCTTTACTTTTTGAGTGACAGTGATAAATTGTTTCATTGTGGTAAAAAAATTTTAATACAAGAATATATATATATATATATATATATATATATATATATGCTGTGAAAAATAAGAATGTATTATTGTTCAAAAGAGCTATCAAAAAGCTATCAAATAAAGCATTTTTTTAGATCTGTGAAGTGGGCGTAGCATAGCCTAGCCAATCCGGATGCAACAAATCGAAGAAAATCAGGAAAGAGTTTGGGTGATGAGAGGAACGTTTATTATTGGCTGACAGAAATTGTCAACAAAAATACTGTGTATAATTTGGAAAGAGAAGCCTATTGTTGATCTGAGAGAAAAATTTGGAAAAGACTTTTATATTTTGGAAACAAAATATGAAAAATTTTCTAAAAAAGCCGGATCGTCTAAAATATTTAAAGGTCTGTGGAAATTGAGATTCGGGATGTATTTTTCAATTAGTTTTACATATGGGTGGGTTTGTAGTCGTCGATGCTGTTAAACAATTTAATCGCATCTCTGGAAATGGTTTGTCTTATAGTAAGAATTTGCTTGCTGTTTGAGATAAATTCGTTCATTGAAAAATATTAAATGCTTTTTAATCAGAGCCTTATTTATATCCGAGAAAAATATCTATTTCTCACATTCTTGGACTTTAGTACCGTACCAGAGAGCGAAATTAAGAAATTTATAGATTTCACGCAAGATATCTTAATGTCAAATTTGTACTCAAATACAAGAACGCGTTCAAATATTTCGGGATCTTTCTGATTCTTTACAAAATAAAAATAATTAACTATATTCTACAGTGCCAACTACTGGGTTTGGACTACAACATAGTAAATGTTATTGATATTTGAGGGCTTGGAAAATTTTAAATTTTAATTGAAAAGGAAGATTTTGATAAGAAGAGTAAAGACTGATTATTCATCCTTTAAGTAACTATTTATAGGTATCACGTGATTCATTCAAATCAAACTGATAATGACAGTAGTAGAAATAATGTCATAATTTCGGACCATGAGTGTGCGTGTATTTTAATGACCATTAAATAATTTTCTCTGGATAACTCTGGTCATTATGTTTGCTCCTTTTATTTTTAGGGCTTGCGTTCAGTTTTTATTTTCATAATCTTTTAGGGCGAGGGGTTTATAATGGTGGATCAACTCCCAGTATACAACTTTTCATATTCATTGCTCAACTTTTAAAACTGTAATTCGTATGCATTATCTAGTTCTAATTTGTTCATAATTAATTTTAAAACTACACGATTCCTTCAACATCCGAGGTAAAACTCTTTCATGGATCGCAGACTTCTTGCAGAGAAGATTTATCAAAGTAAAAATCTAACAAAACTCTTTCGGACACATTCGAGCTCAGCCAAGGTGTTCCTCAAGGTTCTGTTCTTAGCCCTACACTTTTCTCTATGTATTTGGCTGGTATAGAGAAAGTGCCTTCTTCCGGGATAAGAATTGGAATGTTTGCAGACGACATTGTTCTGTGGGGCTCTGGTACAGCTCTATACCTGATTTGGAATCTAAGCTAAATTTGAATCTCTGACAGCTTTGTCGAATTTTGCAGCAGACTTACACTTCATTTTAACCCATCTGCCACCTTTTTCACTACAAACAAACATCTTTATAATTACCAGCCCAAACTGAGACTAAATAATCAGGATCTTACGTATGAAAAACATCCGAAATATTTGGGGTTTATTTTAGAGCCTGAATCCACAAGTAACAAACACATCGATTATCTAGTTTTGAAAAGTAGAAAACGCCTCAACATCTTGAAATACATCATTGTTAAGAATTGGGGAGATGATGCGGTTACGCTAATACTTACTTATTTGATGCTTATTTGCCCGATTCTTGAATATGGATTTCCAATCTATTGTTGTGCTTCTAACTCTGTTCTGAAGAAATTAGAGCAAGTCGAACTAAGTGCTACCCGTATCATCACTGATCTGAAGCACAGTTGCCCTTCAAACATCGTTCTATTTGAGGCAGATGTACAACCTCTTCTATTTCGTAGACAGACTGGACTGGTCAAATATTTTAACAAGCTTTCTAGCTTCGGCCAACAATACCAAACGTCTAAGTACCTGAATAACTGGGTAAACGGGCAAAGACTAAAGAAAAACAGCCCCTTCAGCCAAGTTGAGTCCGAGAACTTTCTTTCTGGTGAAGTAGAGCCCTTTTCTCTATAATGTAGCTAGTATCCTTCGGAGGGACTATCCAGGGTGTATTTCCATTTCAACTTAAGTTTACCCGTCATTAAAAAAAATTGTCTCCAGCCATCTCAGACATTTGGCACTGGAGATCATTGACAGCATCCCCCATGATGCAATCAAAATTTATACTGATAGTAGTAGAATATCTAACCAGGCCGGTAGTGGTATCTATATCGAAACGCCTCAGGAAAAATTGTCCCTGAAGTATCGCAATCCAGATTTTTGCTCAGTTTTCAGAAGTGAACTAGTAGCCATTGACGCGGGACTTGAGGCCATTCTATCTAAGAAGAATTACGGTGATCTTTGGATTCTCTCCGATAGCCGTAGTTCACTTCAACACCTTTTCAACTGGTTTATTGTTGGTGACAAAACCAGTGTCTCCATCTTACACAAACTAAACCATATATCACTACACCATGATATTCATTTCCAATGGATCCCATCTCACGTCGAACTTTATGGCAATGAAATGGTGGACAAACTAGCAAAAGAGGGCTGTAATCTTCCAACCCCCTCTACATCCGCGCTTACCTATCTGGAATTATACTCCTTAAAAAAATCTCAAAATTTGGTAGAATGGAGAGCGCCCCCCACTCATCATTGGTATGCGGGTGGTAGACACAGATTGGCCCTGGCCCTCAAGTGTGATAGATGCTCCCAGACTACACTTTCTCGACTTGCTAGTGGTCCCATCAAGTGCATTCTCAGCGGACAAGAAGATCTTCTCCATCTGTGCAAGATGTCAAGATCACCAGGCTTCCCCGGAGCACATAATGCGTTGTATAGATCTCACAAGCAAAGATATCGACACGGATCCATTTCTTGTGCTGGACCTTTTGAAGGTCAACGATTTAATTGATCTTGTCTGACTTCGTCAGACCCTGGAGGATTTGCAACAACAGTTCTAATTTGTACTTCAATTTAGTGCGTCTTCCACGACAATGTTCATAATCATCTTTCCCTTTTCTTGGCGAAATATTGGCGATACAGCCAAGTTGGCATCAGCTTTGGTGACTTGGTGACCCTATGGATGCTTCTGGGAATTATTGGAGAAATGTATAACATCACGGTATGAGGATTTTTGAGAAAGCACTGGATGGTAGCGAGACCCCTAGGCAAATCGTTCTTGGCGCTCCTTTTCAGTTAAATTTAACTCTTTACGACCCATTTTTGCAAACTATACCTTATGTATAAATAAATTTATTACAGCATCACGAAAAACTTTAAAAGAGAGAAATTGTATACTTTTCCCCTTGTTCCTTTTTTCTTTTCTGGTTCAGGTTAAGTTATGACAAATTTTTCAAACTTTTAGCTGCAAAGAATATATTTATTTCTGCAAATTCTTTTCATGTAGGAAAAATTTCGAATGAAAAATTATCTTTATTATTAAATTTTATTTTCTAAGACAGTTTTGCTTTTTGAAGCAGATTTTAAAGTACTTTAAAATGGAGAGATGTAATATACATGTTTTCATTTGAAAAAAGCTGCTCATAAATAAACGAATATTAAATGAAAGCTTTCTATTTCTTTTAGAAAAAAAAATCACTTTAAGTACAGAAATTTGATAATTAGGAAAATATTATTTAAAATAAGATTATTATTACATGATTTTTTCAATAATAATTTTTTAAGAGGGAAAAATGTTTATATATATATAATTTTAAAAAAAGCAAGTTGTTAAAATCTATATATATATAAATGGATGTTTGTATATATGACCTCGTTTCACTCCAAAACCTTTCAACTGATCACTATAAAAATTAGCATGCATATGATGTATATGCATTTTTTGTGGAGAAGGTTTTTGTGCTATCCTCTTTGTTGCAGCTCCCCACCAGGTGGTGCTACTGCATATCAACTTCTGCACCGTTCAATCAATCCTAAAGTTGCCAATATGACCGCCAAAAAGGATACCTACTCGGCTCTATCGCCAACATTTCGCTATTTTTCCATTGAATCGCCATTATAATGTAAGGAACGGCGTTGCTTGCGAATCTTACAATTTTAACATGAACTAAATACAACAGAAAGTAATATTAACGTATTACATAGCCAGATATAAATTA
This sequence comes from Trichonephila clavata, assembly GCA_019973975.1. Lineage (NCBI taxonomy): Eukaryota > Metazoa > Arthropoda > Arachnida > Araneae > Nephilidae > Trichonephila > Trichonephila clavata. The sequence goes on from BMAO01021894.1 coordinate 60,459, forward strand.
TTGACACTATTTTAAGCGTTCATTACACAAAATTTGGAACAACGTTACTTTTTTTCTCCCACTGAGCAGAGATTAGCCTAGAAAGGCGTTTTCAAAAATCGACCCCAAGGGAGCTAAGGAGGCGTTATAAATATAAAAAAATCCTTTTTATCAGCTATTAGAGATACAGATTTAAAATTTAACAAATGGTTTTTTTTTTGTTCAGCTGAGTTATGCAAAAAGCTGCTTTTTTTTTTTTTTGTTTACTTTGCAATTTCCTAAAATTAACTCATTAAAAACTTCTTTATCCTTCTATCTGTAATTTTTCAATTCACCCGGGCGAAGAATGGGTATACCAGCTAATTACATATAAAATTGCAAAACACAGTTTTTTTTCCTCAGTTTTAATTACAATCAATCAATATGAAACAAAAGCAATATATTTTTTACTTGAAAGAAAATAAAGAAAAATTAAATTTATCTTTATTGTTTGCTTGCAGTTGTTTGAGCAAAGAAAAAAACGTGTCGTGATTTGCAAAATTTATAATTGAAACCGACTTGTGAAATAGTCAATGGTTGCCACACGTCGAATGAAACTGATCTTGGAGGTTTTTAGATGGTGTGACAAAGAGAAGTTTAAAAAATGGAACACATATCAGTTCTCTATTTCTCTTAAACTGTGGACCCCTTCGTTAGTTGCCCATTGTTTAGCTCTAATATCATGATGAATTCATTCATTTTTTCTTCTTCTCGTCCATATCTCTTAGTTAATTAATTAATGTTTTATCTTGATTTTATTTTATAATTTCGTGAACTTATTCTTAGTACTTTTTATTTAATGCATCTTGAAGAGTTTTCTCAAAAAGTACGCGAGCCCTGCATTCATCGTCTCAGTATCGACATGCAGTGGCGTAACGTACACCCCCGCAACCCCCGCGCTGCGGGGGGGGGGGGCAAGGCTTCTAGGGGGCCCAAAGCCTGATGACGCCCTTCATGTAGATTTTCTCAAAATTTGCTTTCGATTTTTTAAAATCCAACTTTTAAGCGATTTTCCAATTGGCGATCTAACGTCATTTAAAATCAAAATTTTAATGCGCTCATTAGATATCTTTGATCCAATAACCAAATCAAAAAACATTTTGTTTGATGTTCTGTAATCCCAGCGACGAGAGATACTTTTCTTTAGTGGTGTTAGGAAGATAAATCCTCACTGTTTATTATTAGCAGTAGAAAGAGAAACAAAGACATGATTTACTTTCTACCGTAGTTGCAGAGTAACTTATTGGCAAATTTAGTTCCCCCTCCTTCTCATGTATTTCATTTTCTTTTAGCGAAGTCGTAAATAACGTACATCTGTTATGCTTTTTTCACGTGAAATAGTATTACGATACTTGGAAAACCATAGAGAGCATTTAAATAATAATTTGGTCAGATTTATGAGTATTCAATCAAATAAAGCATAATGAGAAATGTTTCAAAAAATTGCTTTCATATAGAACAGGCGTCTCTATTTTTATATTCAATGCACTTAAATTTAGGGTGTATTCCTTAACTATAAAAACATTTCCATCTCACTTCTCGCTTTCATAATCAGAACTGTATTTTTTTTTATCGGAATTTAATATTCTGGTTCAAAAAATGGTATTTTGTCAATTGGACAAGAAGAAATGCGGCACTAAAAGGAGTGGAGTTAAAAAAAATTTGAATGTTTCTCAAAAACGAAAAATTCGAAAGGAAAAGGAGTGTAATATAAATAGTAAATGTGCAAAATTGGATAAATTTTTAATATCTGCAAGTGCATAATCTTGTGCAAGTACTATTAATAGTAATACTAGTGAACCTTATTAACAAATCATGGAAATGAAAATTAATTCACTAGAAAAAACACAGTTTCGGACACTTCCGCTGATAAGGATACTCTATCTAAAGAAAAGGAGTCGAAAAGAGAATAAGGTAAGAGATATCTTTTTTTCCCGCAAGAATTTGAAAACGAAAATTATTTTACAGTTTTCGTGTCTTTCTTTATGTATTGTTTTTTTTTTTTTTCGTTACCTGGTTATCTTTCGACTGTTGTTAGAGAGATTTTCCATTTTAATAAATACCATAAATACTCTCTAATGTTAAAGGTTATTCACTTCGTTTATTCAGACTCAGGTTGTTTTTGTATTCAGTTTAAGTTTATTGTTTAAATATTTTTAAGTGATGTGTATCGGTACATTATGCTTGATTTTGTAATCCTTTGTAGGATCTGGCGTGGGGCCCAAAATCTGACCTTGCGAAGGGGTGGGCCTTATTATTTTCTGTTACGCCACTGCAGCTATTAAATAGCTCATTATCCTTTTTAAATAATTTTTATAATTACTACTAAAACAGTGAACGCAGACTTTTTCTACTTGATTATTGTTGATATCGCTATAAACCTGTTTTTATTTTAAAATCTATGGGGGAAAAAACCGAGTTTACTTTTGTTATTCTCAATACTTGGAATGAACTAAATAAAATATTTTAAAAATTTTTTTCAAATTCTGGCTTTTAAATTTTTTTCCGTTGTTTATGTACGCAGTAGCAGATGAACACAGACTTTTCTAGCAAGTATATATATATATAGGCTTGGGGCCCAAGACCTGACTTTGCGGGGGGAGGGGGCAATTCTTTTCCGTTACGCCACTGTCGACATGTCAACTAATGATGGTTTTCAGGGCTCGAATTATTTTTGGAACGCCACCAAAACCATTTAAAATCGTCTGCTACGATGTCTGCTCAGAAAAGAATTATTCGCGTAAAAATAAAAATGACGGAATGATCTGGCGTAAACAAATTTTGTTAAACAAACTGACGAGGAAACTGGCAGACTTTAAAGTCACGTGAATTTAATTTTAAAAAAGGCTCAGCTATTTCTCTTGCTAGAACGAACAAATCGATAGTTTCGATGTTTTTTAAAAAGACATCTGCTCTTTTCTAACTGAAATACTCCTATTCTTTTTTTTTAGAACAAGGATAAAACTTAACTCTTTTGGAATAAAATGACATTTCGATAACTGAAAAATAGAATAAATTTACTTCCGCGATTCCCATCTTTCTTTTTGGCAAATTTCCAATGAAGAATAAACGTACAAGGTTGCCATTCATGACAACTGTTTTCTGAAATACTTCGATTTCATATTTGCTCAATGGATTTGATTACGATTGAGATAAATCGTATCTTGTAGAGGCCAAGATAAAAAGTATTCCTTATATCTGACATCAACCTATTTTCTTGGAAAATTTGACTAAAGAGATTGGCAACACACGTTGCTGCGCATTGTAGGTAGCATATCCAAAGTCCGTTTCTTATTATCGAATGCGGTATGGTGTGTAATATTTAACAAATGCGTGTATGATAAGAAAAACCCACACATATTACTGTTTATATTGTTTTCACAGCTGAATTTCTTCTTTTTGAAGTCAAAAATTCGATAAACTTCTAAGAATAATATCTCTAATGTATTGAAATGTTTTCTGAAGAGATAAAAATGTTCGAAAAAACTTCTGTGATTTAAATAGAAATTATAATTATTTGGAAAAAAAATTATAATAAGCTATCTATTTCTAAGCAGTTGGAAAAAAAATGTTCATTTGCAATTTTTTACTTCTTTTCTGTGATAAATTAAATCAGTCAAAGCAAAATGAAGAAGTCGTAAAGGAAACTTTAAAAAAAATTCATGTGAACACACAAAACTAGTGTATTTAACTTTAAAAAAAAACGGTGTTTTATACACAGTTTTTGAAACAACACGATTTACACAAGAAAATGAGGTATCTATTTTATTTAGATAGCTGATTAAGTCAAATATGATTTATAGAATCGGTGATTGTTCTATGAAAGGATGATGAAAATTTTTTTCAATTAATTGTTAGCGTAGTTTTTTTAACCTTAACTCGGTGAAAATCTGGAATTTGGACCCTAAACCTAATGAAAATTTATATATTCTTTTTTTTATAATCTTTTTTATTTGCGATTTTTGGATAACGTAACTGCAGCTCTCTTTTTAATTTACAGATTGTATTTTTGAACAACTTTCCCTCGACTTTTCGAGGACCATATCTACCTTGAGAAAAAAAGTGTTAAGTGCAATTTCAAATAATGAAGGAAAAAAAAGATTTATTAACACAAAATTTAAATATGAATTTATTCAAATTTAATACTTTCTTTTGAATAACCAATTTTTTAAGTATATCCTCTTCGAAGCTATATTTTTTAAAAAATTATTAGATAGTTTTAAGTAAATTTTGATTTATGAATTGGTATCTTGTGTAATAATTTTGAATTAGAGAAATTTTGGCGATGTATTCAAAAATTAGCGTGAGTGATTATTAATGTCGCAGTATAAAGCTATTGGCGACGGATCTTGTAATTTTGAACATCGATCAAGTGACGAGGACGACACCTGAACTGTCCCCACTTCCAAATTACCACAGCACACCAGCGGAGGACTATGAACCTCAACACAGTGGGACATCAGTGTTATCAGGATTCGAACCCGTCACACGCCTGCCACAAGTTCGTGACCATAATTACATTATTTAAAGAATTACAGATGCAGCCACGTTGGCTTCATTTTTAGCGACTTGGGTCAAAACTTTAAAAAGATTTTTTTCCCTCACGTTTCAAAGCATTCAGTTGAAATGAAACTTTATATATACGATTGTTTTGGATAACAATACGATACTTTAAAGGTAATTAGTAAAAATTAATTGCCACTTAATGTTGTGATTCTGTCATATGTACATATGTATAGTTATTTATATTAATTGTAACTATTTACTAAAAGTAACTAAAATATTATTCCCCCCCCCCTCCCGATCTAAGTAGGAATTGACTTAATTTTTTTTTTCTTTATATAACTTGTTAATTTTGATAAGAGTTTTTTTTTTTCTTTGCAGATGAGACAGTAACTAGTAAGGTTAGTATAATTTTCGGAATAAAAAAATAATGAAAATTTGTATAATTCAAATGAATTGTTTTTAAAGAAAAATATTTTAATAAAAATAAAATCACAGAAATACAGTCTTCAAATAAATACATATTTATCCTGAAAATGCAAATTGTTAGTGCAGACGATTTCATTTTTTTGAGTGTTAAGCTTTTAGTTTGATTGGAAATATTTCACTTTTATTTAATTCATGTTTTGTCAGAGTTTCGTTTCTTTCATTACATTTAGTAGGGATAAAATATAAATAAAAACATACAATTTTTTCGTTTTATTTTATACTTCGTTTTGTAATGTACCATAATTGCACGTTCAACAACAGTAGTTCTATAACAATAACCACACCCCAAGAGGTGGAGGAAAATTAAATTATATAACAGGTCACAGTTCCCTTTTTTGAGTTTTTGACATTTGTACAGAAAGATTAACAATTATTTTGATTTTTAATGTTTTTCTCATTATTAATAGTCAGTTCTTTTAAAAAGCATCTCTTTTCAGTTTTGCTATAGGCTTCAGCTAAAATTTAACCAGTACTATTTGTTAAAAGAATATGGTTCGTATTTGATTTAAATTTTATTAACAACTTTTTGAAGGTGCATGAGGGCTTTTGGTGAGGGACATTGTCAATGACGTAATGTACACTCCCACATCGCGAGAAGGCCCAGGATTCTAGGGGCCCAAAGTCTGACTGACGTCAAGTTTTTTCCCTAATGGGCTGCATTTTAGCAATTAAGTATTTGCAGACTCGGCAAGTACACAAATGTGAGATCCATTTCAGTGGTGCCTCCATCTAGTGGCGGCTCTCGCAACCAAATTTGATCATTCGAATTATTTTTAGTTCAAGCTCTTGTCAGATGCTAAATATTGCTGTGATTTAATTTTGCCTGAGCACCAGAGTCAAATTGATATTCAAGTGATCTTTACATGCCACAAAATCATATGACATGTGTGCGTACGGTTTTCGCATCCAGAAAATCTGTCGACTCCAGCCGGGATCGAACCCACAACCCTAGACTTACGAAGCAGGCACGCTTCTTCTAAGCCACCGAGCCGACTTTCAGTTTCAATGTGAAACTGAAGTAATTGAAATTACATTTGTAATTTTGTAGAGACTATAAGGAGACATGCCAGGAAATATATCCATTTCTTTTTGGAGAATATTTAAGAAAAATTGTAGAAGGAAAATATATAGATTTACTACACCCAAATAACTATAAGATAATATAAACATGTCTAACAATAACGTATTGCAAAAATAAATAAATAAATAAATGGTTACTAGTTTTCGAAATCGAAATGAATGCGATAAAGCGCAAATTATTTAGATTTTTGTACTAGTCATAGTCTGTGTATGTGGTTGACTATTTTAATAAACACTTTTTTTAATGCATATTTGTGGTTGCATAATTTAATCGATACGTTTGCAATTGCTTACTAATTGAAATTAGATAAGTTTCAAACGTTTTTTTCTCAACTGAAGCGAAAATATATTACATAACACCTGAATGCGACCGAACCGTAAGCATTCTTTTTTTCCCCTTCTGGTTTTAATTGGATTAATAATGCCATTTCCCAATAAACTATTGGCAGTAGTTGACCTTGCCAATTTCAATTAGTTGTAGAAGGTCCTTTAGCACACTTTCTCACAAAATTTCCTTACCTGACGTGAAGAATTTTTAGGAAACCACCACCATTCCACCAAGACCCTTATATTTTCCACTGTTGATGTGTAGGAGAGCTGACGGACGTTAAATCTCAAAGTCCTCCCGTTGACGTGGAAGTTTGGAAAGGGGCTCAATTAGTCGAATTTGTCTTTTGGTCGTGGTTCAAAATTACGAGGTCCTTTGCCCAAAGCCCTCGTGTTACTTCAGTGAACGAGTGCTTATTAACGTCGAAAGGTACTTACGTATTATCGCAACCTATTGGGCGACATTTTATGAAACGAAGCACCTGATTGCCAATTCAGCGCGTGCGACACATAGGAAATCAGGGCTGCCCACTTGGCGAGTTATTAATAAAATTGGCTATTGTTGCGATAATACGTAAGTACCTGTCACACTATAAAGCTACTCCGTGGTTATTGGTGACACACCTCATAATTTTGAACCATGGTCAAATCATGAGGACGGGGTCACCTAGGCCAGCCTTTCCCTCTCCAATCTTCTACGTGTTTACGTGTGGTCTTTGAGCCTCGACAGATTTAACGTGCATCAGCGCTTTTGAACGGTGAATCTTCAGTGACCTAAGACACAACCATTAACGGCCCTGAGTTTGCGACAAAGACTGTTCATCTATGGGGAAAAAATTACCCCCTATATATTGCTGCAGTGGCGTAACGGAGAACATTTGGCCCCCCTGCAAAGTCAGGCTTTTGGCCCCCAAGTTGGGTTTTACAGTACTTGGCAACAGTCAAGCTTTGGGATCCCTATAACCCTGGCTCCCCCCACAATGCGGGGGTGTACGTTACGCCACTGCATTGCTGTCTTTGGGTGACTTTATTAAGGTATCCAAATACTTCCAACTTTAAAAAAAATGGATATATGGAAATTTTGTGGCTTTTAGATTTATTTAGTACATTTTAAGAAAAATATACTAAAATTAAGAAGAGAAAAAGAAATTATTTTTACTAAAATGGGAAAAAATTTGCAAAAAAATAACATAAACGGGGCCTTTTCTATACAAACGTTTATGAATAAATCCTCAATTTTGTTGTGTTGCTTTGCTATTCATTTTTGAAAAGACCGTCAGGTTATGAAACATTTTAACTTTTTCAAAAACTGGAACACTTTGTTATTACACGAAATTGCTTACAAAAACAGTGATTACATTCACGTAAGGGACTGTAAATTTTTTAATAAAACAGTGATTGATAAATCTAAGGTTAAAACTCTTCTACTATTACACAGACCATACACAAAAAATATCCATTAATTTTTCTTAAAACTTTTCAAGCAATCGCTGTCTCCGCTTAAGTTTTTCGAAAGAAAAAAAAACACATTTTGAGTAAGACGCGTTTTAAAGTTTGAGATCTTGTTTAAAGTTAAGGCATGTGCTTTTACTAAAACATTTGCAGTTTTTGTTCTAGTGAATGGAAGATAAAAAGCTTGGTATTTTTACAAAGCTAAAAATACGGTCTATAAAATAAAATCATAAAAAAAAATATTGTCAATTTTTGAAAAAATTTACGATTTTAGGGTAGTCGAAGACCTTAACATCATAAAGTAATGCAATCTGAGAATTATTGGCAACGAATATCGCAATTTTGAAACACGATTAAGTGACAAGGACAACATCTGAGCTGGCACTCCCTCTCCTAACTTACACACCAATGGGAGGACTTTGAGCTTCGACAGATTTAATGTGCAATGGGCCCCCTTCCTACACGATTGGTCTTCAGTGGCATTGGGGCTCGAACTCATGACCTGCCGTCCATGAGTCCGATACCATGACCACCAAACAACTGCAGACCCTCATGTTGCTTCAGAGTGGATATACATAAAATAAAACCCAAATCTAAATAAATCCTTATTGTAACACATCAAGCTTTTTATCGAACTGCTGTATTAAACGTTTGAATGTAAATTTACGAAAACCCTTTTTGAGGTAAATTAAAAACAAGTTCTAAAATCTGACCTAAATCGAAAGTAATTTTTCATTATTCTGCTTATAATCATTCAAAGAAAATGGTTCTATATATTCTCTCAAAGAAAATGGTTCTATATATTCACTGAACGAGAAAATGTGGTTCTATATATTCACTGAAAGAGAAAATGTGGTTCTATATATTCACTGAAAGAGAAAATGGTTCTTTATATTCACTCAAAGAGAAAATGGTTCTATATATTCACTCACAGAGGAAATGGTTCTATATATTTACTCAAAGAAAATGGTACTATATATTTACTCAAAGAAAATGGTTCTATATATTTACTCAAAGAAAATGGTTCTATATATTCACTCAAAGAAAATGGTTCTATATATTCACTCAAAGAAAATGGTTCTATATATTCACTCAAAGAAAATGGTTCTATATATTCACTCAAAGAAAATGGTTCTATATATTCACTCAAAGAAAATGGTTCTATATATTCATTAATGATAGTAAAAATTTTTGTTTCTTATTTTTATTCATCTGCTTATAAAAATAATATTTCTGGAAATAATGATTTCGATAAAGGGAATATTTTAAAGAAATTCTAAACAATACCTTACTAAAATTAATCATCAATGTCTTCGTGTCGACAAAATTTATTTCAAACGCAATTATCCGCGCCTGTTAAGCGGTATTATCAAACAATCCTTTTCAAGCATCAACCAAAAATTTCACGTTCCAAAAACCGTTTACTTTCGAACTACTGCTGACATGTTTTCATTTACTACGTTTGATTGTGCACAATTCTTTCCTATCCAATTAATTACAGGATGAAAAATACTATTGTTTTGTCTTCCAATTCATTTGCTGATTTTAAACGTTCTGCTTCAACCCAGGTCAATTTATCTTGCCACTCAGTACCTAAGGCAAAAGAGAAAGTGTATTCTACCGCTCTTGTCCAAGCTAGCTTCGGAAAGCCTTATTCAGGGCAAAAAACAAAGTTTGCCATCGAGGAACTCTCAGTTGGAGTTCTATTTAAAAAAGAAAATAGTTTTCATCACTTCCGGTGTTTCTCCCACGCTTGCTTCGGTGAGTCTTTATCTAATTTCGACCAATTAAAAGTCTTGGTGAGCCACGTGTGCTCATTACGTCATCGACGAAGGTGTGCGATTTGTGTTGATTGTCATTTCAAACGAGCTCTTGTTCTGTTAGTTGAGTTTTGTTGAATCCACATCGTTGTTTGATTTTTTCTTTATTTTTAAACCTCAAATACAGTAAGTGTTTATTTTGTTTTTCACTAATGCATTGTGGGATAATATATATTTTTTAATATTTGAAGCTACTACTAACATTTTTGGGGGCAATCTGTCCCTGTAATTTCTTTTTTTCTGGGTGAGCAGATAAATTTAATTTTTGAAATTAAGAACACTTTTATTTGAAATATTTTAGAACTAAAAAAAATTTTAAGCTTTTTTTCACGACATTTCAAATGTAGGAGAAGTTTTCTTTAAATTTAATTGCTTTATGAAAGCATTTTCTTCAATTCTTTATTTTAAAGCAATTTTTACATTTTTAGTGTGTATCGTTTTTTTTTAATTAAGATAGTTCTATTAGAATATTATAAGCATCGGTTATTATTTTATTTACAACAATTAAGTGTTTTTGAATTTAAAATGTCTTGTTTCGGATTTGATACTACGATTATCATAAATTTTATGAACATTTTGTCCTTTTTTATTTTAATTACTCTTATTAACTTTTATGACTGTTTTGGTGAAAAAAATAATAGTTTTTGGTACTTACGTGTTATACTGTCAACCTATTTCGCCAAGTCAAAAGAAGTTTTCAATTAAAAAAATATCACCAGATGCTGTCACTGTATTTAGTGTATTTATAACATGCGCGGGTACAGTTGTCCACTATTGGCTGGTCATCGCGTCCTTCGATTTGAAGAAGTTGTTCGACGGTATAGTACGAAAGTACCCAATTTTTATAAAGTTATTTAAACCTAAAAACTAAAAGCTAGCATTTTTTAAATGTCTTTTTTTTTTGTCGGAAGAATCGATGATCAGAGTTTTTTTAAAGAGTTTTTAAAGAGAAAAATTTAAACTAATGCTTAACATTTTCTCAAATGTATTCAAATCGGAAATATTTTTGAAGTCATTCAATTATATTTATTTTTATATCGTATATTTTTTATGCAAGGTATGACGAAAGACGTGTAATTAATTAAGCGTAATAGATAACTTTATGCACTGGAATCAAATGAAATTTTTGAAATGCCGAAAAGCTTGAATCAGTATATTGACGCAATATTTAACTATTAATTCCTGTAATATATTGACTACTGATTCCTGTAATATATTTTATATCAGGATTGTGCAAGTTGAAATATAGACTCCGCCCTCTTAATTGACATTAAATATCGTTTACGAGACTGCTCTAATTTAAATTAAGATTTTCGGCTTTTTCAGCATTTTTGAGATTTTATAAGAAGTTTTAGAAACAAATTTTGTTCACATAGTCCTGAATTTAAAAGATTTCTCAATCATATAAAAGTTATCCAGTTTTTGATTTTTTGGCAACAAAGGAACCAGCACTTTCATTTCTTTTAGGTGGAACTCTATTATAAATGATCATCTGAAATTTCAACAAAATGAAACAAGATATCAATCATTGGCATGGCCAAGTAATTTTAGCGCGTTTTTCACATTTTGTATTTCCAATAATGCAACTAATTAACTTTTTACTAACAGAAAGGACAATACTTTAAAAAAAAATTAAATTTTTTTTTTAAAAATTTAAAAAAATTTAAATTTTTAAATTTAAACATGATTTGGCTCATCTAGGGCACAAATGCGACCCAATGCCGAAAACTCGAGGTCAATCGGTTAATTATTGGCTGAGAAAAAGGTACGACAAAATATGGAACGAAGACAAAGACGAAATTTGCGTCCTAATAGCGCTTTTTTTACATTACGTGAAAAACGCGCTAAAAATGTTGCTGTTTAACAAAATGTATATCTATAATGTAGCCGGCTAGGTGGCGTGGTAGGTTTGTCTCTGGCCTTCTGAACCTAAGGTTGCGGGTTCGACAACCGGCCCAAGTTGGTGGATTTTCAGGATGCAGAAAATCGACAGCGGCCATGTCGTGTGATTATACGGCATGTAAAAGATTCCTAGAGTGTTTGGCTTGGGGGGTTCTCCGCAAAATTAAATCCTAGTACATGTTCGCATCTTCAAAGCTTAGGTGCCTCCCTCTAGAGAGATAACTGGGCGTCAAAATTACCTGCGGTGATTGGTGTCCGCCTATATGGAACCGCACTAAAAAGAAAAAAAAGACACCAGCTTACGGGAATGTGCTAGGTCTGTAATGGTAAAACACCAATCCCAGCCCATTAAAAATAAAAAAAATACCTAAGGTATAGTTAACTTATAGTAAATTTTTTCGAATATAGCTCCTAGCATATACAATGAATGTAGAAAGTGTATTCGTACATTGATAGTCATAATCTAAAAAAAATAGTTGTAAAAAAATGCATTATTTATGCAATAAATAATTAGATATAATACAATTTATACAGTATACGTTAAAAAATTACATACGAGTATAATGTAAAATGTGTGAAAAATGATGCATACAATCTTATACAGAAAGTATATTTACAATGTACAAAACTTAAATGTTGAAAGTAGCATTTCTTGGTTAATACTTTGTATGATCCTTCTTTGCAAAAATTCAACCAAATCGGATATCAGACTAAAAAAGGAGTTTCCATATTGTTTAAGAATATTATTCAAATATTTATTGCGAAGGCAATGCCAGTTTATCCATTGGGGGCTTAGGGTAGGTGCCCAGGGTCCCGGAAAAGCTGGACTTAACCAGATTTTCTGGTTATAAATTTCGATCCACTGTGCTAAGGGGGCCAGTAGATCTACGCCAGGACCTGTGTGAAATGAGTTTAAATCAGCACTGTTCGAAGGGACTTAGTTCTAATATTCTAATCAAAAATTTACCATAAATGTTCAATAGGATTGATGTACGCTTATTGAGAAATCATAAATTCGGATGTGTCATGAGATCCATAGCCACATACTCAAGGTTAGGCTGAATCCTTATGCATTATCATGCATAAAAACATAATTATTATGCAAACCCATTTTTCTCACACTAGACAGCAAATTTTTTTCAAAATGTCTATTTTAGGTAGGGATTCCCGATTCCATCAATTGGGCCAAATTATCGCCCTCCAGTATACTCATACAACCTGGGACGTCGTAAGACATGAGCTAACTGGGCCCGGGTCCAGGGCCTCGTTCTAGATGGGGCCCTCGTTTCGTTCTCAATTCTGCCTCAATAAGGTCATGATCCAGATAATTGTAATGGTCATGTATTATTCACATGCATGTTCTCCGAAAAACAGGAAATTTCAAATAGCATGTCAACTGGCAAGAGTGGTAAAGTAATACAGTTCACTGGCAAAAGTGGACTGTATTATTATTATGTGATGCCCGTTGTCCATGTCTAGTCCTAGGCCTAATACCATAGACGAGCTTTCAACTCACTTACCCGAAATGCGGCTATCGGTCGAGCCGGTTTGTGCCTAGGTTTTTGAGATTTTGAGTCATGCACATTTGTTTCAAATTACCGTTTAAATTAGTATTTGATAATGCATGCTATATACTGTCTAATTTAATCTCAGGTAGGGCCTAGTTTTGTATAGGGGCCCTGGGCCTCAGTCTTAAGCATACAACCCTACTTCATGCCTTATTGTTGGAAGCAAGTTCCTTGGTTGTATTTCTGTGTTTTTCTTCCTCCATACCTTTTGTCTACTGTCCGATACAAAAAGGTTACCTTTTTGCTTTGTTCAAAACAGCAACTTTTCCCCTCAGCTTTCGTTCTGTCCATGATCACGAACTCATGGCTAGTAGTGTTTATGCTGAATCGTAGGTTGAAGTCCTGGTGTCAATGAAGATCCGCTATGGGGAAAGGCTGATGCTTGTTAAATCAATCGAGGTTCAAAGCTCTCACGTGAGTTGTGTGGAAATTTGGAGAGCGAGTGTCATCCTGGTCACTTAATCTTGATTTAAAATTAAGAAGTCCGTTACCAGTCGCCCTTGTGTTACTCTCAAGTGCAACGTTTCCAAATGGTGAATCAATCTGGGTTTTCGTTAATTTATAGCAGGGTTGGCGGACTTTTCCACGGAGCTATTTCTAAAGGTACGGGTTACTTAAGTTTTTTAGGTGTTGGGGTCCACCCAGTTGCTTAAGTGTGGCCATTCTGTGTGAAAAGTGTACGTTTGATTTTCTTAATTTTGTACACTGTGCCCCTTTTTTAAAATATGACAGATTATTACTAGACCGTGGACTGGGCACGTATTCATTGCAGCGAACGGAGATCATACGTGAACCAATGAATGTGAAACTGACGTATGTACTTCAGTTGTTCGCTACAAAGTCCTGCACCATCACGGGATATGATATCAACACGAAAACCCTATCCCATTGAAGCGTGGGGTGTGGGATTACGTATCAATAGCCGATCCCGTTCTATCACGAGAGATATTGATGAAAGATATTCCTGTGTTTGTCTGTATATTATTTGATAACTGAAAAAGATTTAATTGTTTTTTCAACAAATAAAATTTAAAGATCTTTATTTGCCGAATATATATATATTTCAATATTATATTAACTCAAAACGGCTTAATACCATATTTCTAAAATCACATTGGAACAGCTTGATTTTAGACTGATGTAGTCGTAGAATAAAAAAAATAAAGTTATACATATAGATATAGATAGATAATGAAAAAAATTTTCTCCCCTTATGAAAAAAATGACAATGCGTTATACGGCTCACAAAGAATTTAGTTTTAATATCAGACAAATTTTTCCTAAAGTAGATTTTCATATTTTTTAATTTAATTTATCTCATGAAAAGTACAGTAGCTAGTGAAATTTGAAGCTTCACCTATTTTTAATCTTTCGAAAAACATTCTATTTTTTAATCTCTATTCACTATTTGCACAAGAAACAATGAATCCTTGAGAGTGACAAGTAAACACTTTGCCTTTTTTATTTCAACTTAAAATTTAGTTATCAATGATAGAGAGCTACACCCATCCGATTGCTGCTGCCTTTTCTTGCACAGTGACGTCAATTTGTACTTTAAATTTGGCCTCCAGTCAATTTGTATTTCATAGGAAACTAAGAATAATAGAATAGGGGGGGGGACTTTCATTTTATTATCAAGTATTGATTATTTAGATGGTAATCACACATGATTTTTCTACAATTTAAATCGTAATATTTTTAATATAGAGTACAGTATTACCACGAACTCTCTCTCTTACGCGATAAGTGGGACTGAGCGATACCGTATAAGTCGAATTTGCTTAATTTGGGATATGATTTCGCGTATAAATAAATATAAATTTTTGTTTGTGGCCGGAAACGAAAGAAAATAATAATTTAGAAAAGAAATGTTTAGTAAAATCTTAGATAACACAAACAAAAGCTTAAATTGCAGTTATTTTGATGAAGGTCTCATAAAATCTGACTAAGTAGTCAAGATCAAATTAGTAACAAGGAGATTTTTTTTTCTCGCAAAATTTCCTCGTAGCATGCTAATTTTTTTTATTCCTTGTTTTGAAAAAATTCGCTCTTTGTTGGAGTATCTATTCTAAAATTTGTAGTCACTTTTATAAATGTGAACTGAGGCCTTCTATCAAATTCCCAACCGTAATTCGAATGAACTGGGTCTATAGACTCAAGTTCTTGACCGCGGTAGCCTAGTGGGCAAGGTATCGGATGGTGACTGGCATGTCACGAGTTCAAGCACAGTACCAATAAAGAACCGCCGTATAGGGGAGCTATGCACGTTAAATCTGTCGAGAGCTCAAACGTCCTCCCGTTGGCGGGTTGTTAGGAGGGGGGGGGGCAGCTCAGCTGTCGTCTTCGTCACTTGACCATGGTTCAAAATTACGAGGTCCGTCGCCAAAAGCCCTCGTGTAGCTGAACAGCGTGACGTTAATATTCACTCTTCAATGTCTTGCTCTTGCATTTCTATGAACTCGTCAGTTGTCAGCTCTTGAACGTCCAGTTCTCCTCCAGAACCTCCAGTTCATGAACGTCATCCCTGTCCATTTTTAGATTTATTTTCCTGGCAAGATCAACAGCTTCTTGAATCGCATTACAAATTTAACCATCCCCCCCCCCCTCAAACAAATGATGAATCGACGAGATTTGAAAATCGCATTACTCCGGGCTCGCTTAAGTCTAGGTATTACTGTAAATAGCAAGTAATATAAAAAAAAATTAAGTCAATTTCCTACTTGGATCAACAAAAAAAGTTCATTTTAGTTTCTTTTATTAAGTTCTTTTTATATAAATATGTATATACATATGACAGAATCATAACATTAAGTGGTAATTAATTTTTATTAATTATCTTTAAAATATCGTATTGTCATCCAAAACAATGTATAGAAAATTTAAGCTAAAATGAGCGCTTTAAAATGCGAGAAAAAAACCTTTTCAAGTTTTGGCACAAGTCACCAAAATGATGCCAGTGTGGTTGTATTTGTAATTCTTTGAATAATTACTTTTAATCAACTAGCTTTTATTAATTATAATTAAATTACTGTATTGTCATCCAAAATAATCGTGTATATAAAATATCAGCTCAATTGAGTGCTTTAAAATGCATTTTATTAACGATTGAAAATTTGAACAAGATAAATATACGTATAAATAAATATAGAGTGAACTCTCTAATAGTAGGAGTTAAAAAAACACTTTTAAAGTTAGCTATTATCAATAACCTAAAAAATGCAGCTAAATGCAACAAAAAGACTCGATTTTACTCTTGTGTAATACAACCTTTAATGTCGACATATTTTACGTAGTTCAGGCTTTGTGCCCTTGTAAAGTTGTATTTTGATCACAATACGTACACAAATTATTAATTTATCTCTTACTAGTTGACTGTTTAAGTCTATCTTGCATTAGAAAGTAGAATTATAACATTTTGCATTTTCTATGACTGACTGTCGCCTCCCCCCCTCCCAGACATGTGTGCGGTAGCGGCTCTGCCCCAGTTTCTCTTTTTTTTTTTTTCTTTATTCCTTCAGGTACTCAGACGAAGAAAAAGCGCTCTCGACAGCCCTGGTGCTTCAAGAAACTATCACCCTTGATCTTATTTTTTGTAAAAATTATCAATTCATTTGCCAAATTTTAGTATTAAGCCTCGTGTATCAAAGGATTAATTTTTTACATAGGCAATATAAATCCCCAGTGTTATATTCTGTGCAGTTTCGATTCGTGTGAATATATTAAAAGACGAAAAATTTCACAGTTAAATGACAAACAAAAGTTATTTTCGTTTAATTTTTCTTTTTTGAAAAAAAAAACTTGATTTTAGAGGTAGTTTTCTTGTTTTTATAAAGGGGAACTTCTAAGATGTTAAGTTATTACGAGCTTAAGTCGACCTTCGACCAATTTCGCAATTCGAAAAATGTCACTAAATGCTGTCATCGTTATTATTACTGTGTTCGAATGTGTGTGGGAACGTTTTCCACTATTGGCTGTATATCGCGGCATTTGGCGACGTGTTTTGATTTGATGAAATTGTTCGCCGGTATAGTACAGTGTCCTCGGTAGCCTAGTGATCGCGGACGCGTGGTGGGCGTGTCGAACCTAGAACCGCAGAAGACCAGACGTGTAGGGAGACCGATGCACGTTAAAACTGTTGAGGTTCGAACTAGGGTTTCTTTCCCGGGAAATCGTAAGATTTCTGTACTTTTCGTACTCCCGGGAACTATACTTCGTTCCTGGGGCTTAAATAACCTCCATCGTTTCGTCAACTAAAAGTATTTTAGTTTTTATAATCATCACATTTCGTAGCCTACCAGCACGAGCAATCTAATCAAAGTTCTGAGACCTTGATTTGTGTGTGTGTGGATAACTCAAATACTAATACTAAAACTATTAATTAAACTCAGAAATTTTTTTTCGGACACTTGTAGCTGTTTAACTTAATCAGCAATTTGAAGAAGGAAATGATCCCCAAAACTGTGCTTTTGTGTGGGGGGGGGCAGAGAAAATACTTTTTAATCAATCTTGCAACTTTTCTTATTCGTTAGTTTTTTAATCTAACTTTCGTTTATTCATATTTATGTATTAATAATATAGAAATTCCATAAACATGAAATAAATCTTTATAAATAAAATCTCTTAAATACGATAAGTAATATTTTTAGCGTACGTATTCGTTACTTCTGCATCATATTTTCAAGTATTTATTAATATTTATCTTTTAGTAGCAACATTAGAGAAATTTTTGATTCAGCTTCGGCTGATTAATTTTTAAACGCATACGAGTCAGTAAAGGGACATTAATTATAGACATTTTTTAAATGTGAATTTTTTTCATAAGATTTTTAATTTACAAAATCTTTAATTGTAACATTTTTTTGGCGTTAACAATTTTTGCTTTTCGTGATAAGTGATAAACTTCATTAAAAAAATTACAACCTTCAACTAAGGAAAGACTTTTCCTCCCTTTTTCGATAAAATTGAAAAAAATATAGGTTGTAATAGAATCTGCAAAATAAAGATAGTGTGACATATTAATTACAAGATAAGTAAATTCTTTTGTATTCGAATTAGTAACAATTTCTTTCTTCAGAATAATTATTTATTCCATTGAAATACTTCTTTCTGTAGATTTCGTTATTAACTACATTTGAAATTATTTATCAAAACATCTGAGAGATTTCATTGGGGTACAAAGGCAGATTTTAAAATTTCTGTCTGCCTCACAAAATTACACTGATTTTGCAGGGAACATGGATGAAAATATATACTTGATACACTTTTTACTCTTTTAAACCTTTTTCAGTTTTATTAATAGTTATGACATACTTTTTAAATTTCTAGTACAAATAAAAGCGTGTAAACATCTGAAAATAAATCAGTCGAAGTTGATTCAAAAACTGAAGGGGAAAAAAACGGCATTTTCCTTATTTTGTACAATTATTATTGATATTATTTAAAAATAATTTATTTTTAAATTTTTTAAATTTTGATGTATTACCGGGAATTCTGGGATCGACAACTACATTTCTGGGATTTCCCGGGAATGGAAAAAACCGGGAAATCAGAAAACCTAGCTCAGACGTCCTACCGTTAGTGAAGTGTGGAAGTTAGGAGAGGGAGGTGTGCCAGCTCTGGTATTGACCTCGTCACTTGATCATGGTTCAAAATCACGAGGTCCGTCACCAATAGCTCTAGTGCGATGTCAATATAACTCTCTCGCGCGCCGGTATAGTTCTTAAGAACCTTTTTTTATTCTATTAATATAAATGAGAGCAAAAAATTCAGTTGATATGGTTACTTCTTTCACCTTCTAGTATGACTTCGAATATTTACATCTATTGAGTTTGTTGTAGCATTCGAAGTATGAAATATTTTTTAGTTCTATTTTTAACACAAGTCTGTCTCCTTTCCCATTTAAAACAACACCTACACATTGTTCACCCACTATATAGCGTGATTAAAAATTTACGGAATAAACTTGAAAATCTCGAATTATCTTTTTAACGGAACGAGCTTCGAGGTCGCAGTTAAATGGTAAGAAGCGTGCCCTGAATTAGATCTAATTTACTAAATTATTCTAATTACTACTCATAACTTTTCTCCCATTTTGTTCCTTGTACTTAATCCCTTTCTAAATATAGTTAAAATGTAACTTTATTAAACTTATTTTTAAAAAAGGAAAGCATTTTAAGAGTATAAGTTGAGTGTTTCAAATTAAATTTATTCTTTTTAAAACATTCTCTGTTCTATTTAATCTTTTGTAAATATTGTTCAAGTGGCCGATGATGTTCGAAACCGTGATTATAAATGGATGATTTTTTTGATATTTAGTGTCAGTTGAATTAAAATATGTATATAAAATAGTTTTAAGAATATTATTACAATAAAAAATGATTTGGATAAAATATTTTTTGTCAAAAAATGAAGAAATAATCGCATATTTTCAAATCATTCTCCTTTTATGGAAAATGCCTTTTTAAAATATATTACCTATTAGCCAGGACTTCTAAGCTATCATTGAACTAAAATTTTTAAAATATATAATTTATAGAAGTGGATTTATTGATATTTTATTAAATCATAGTTAAAGATTTTAGCAAAAAACGCTGATTATTTCAATTGTTTGAAAC
This sequence comes from Trichonephila clavata, assembly GCA_019973975.1. Taxonomy (NCBI): domain Eukaryota; kingdom Metazoa; phylum Arthropoda; class Arachnida; order Araneae; family Nephilidae; genus Trichonephila; species Trichonephila clavata. Next base: position 80,232 of record BMAO01021894.1, read on the forward strand.
CCTCAATATATTGTGAATGTTTTAAAAATCCTGGTTCAGGACCTGTACAGAAGCTCTAGATATGTATATACAGGCAAAATATTATGAAAGTATTTTTCATAAAAGGAGAATGTTTTTAAAATGTCATTCTTGATTTTTTTTTTCCAAAAAAAAACCAATTTAAATATTGTTTTTCTTATTATAATCTTAAAACAATTTTGTTTTTTCCTATTCTCAATTGAATCTAAATTTCTCAAACAAGTTATTCATTTATACGCTTTTTTAAAATCATAATTCCACACGCGAACGTAGTCAATTTTATTCTCCCTACATTTTTTAGGTTAGTGTTAGTTCGAATTCAATAATAAAACAGAAGATGAAAAAAGAAAAAAAAAACGATTTGTAATTAGAACTATTGTTTGCAGAAAACATCTGCCAGAACTAATTTAAGGAACTGAAATGAAAACAAAACTTTTTTCTAGAAAAACCTTTTCAATGTCAGACGATTCCATTCCAAACTCATTTTAGACCATGTATTACATTCACTAGTTGCGTCTTTAGTTGCTGTACTGTTCCATTTTGTTCAAGAATTTGATTACTCATGAATTATTTAGTGCAAAAGTTACACAGTTTAACCCAAAGGGTTTGACTGCGACCCAAAATGAATCGTTCACAACAGGAAATGATTAAAACATTTGTGTGAACCGACGTCATCGAAAGCGTTTTGCTAAAGGTTGTTATTAAGAGGCCCATTTTAAGGGTTATCTAAGGGTCGTGACTTCTGTGCTGAAAAAGAAAAATTGCTTTTTTAGAAAGAAAAAAAGAATGTTACCCATTAAGGCCTCTTCTCACGTACTGCGTTTCTTTTTTCATGTAAACCTGTCCATTGAGTTGATGGTCGAAATTGTAAAAAAAATTGTTACACAGCGAAAAAGCAACGAAAACAATGAAATGAGTGTTATGTTAAAACTAGGCTTTTCTTTATCTTTCTTTTTTCCTTGGAGGTATAGGGTTACGAAACTTTTTTTAAAGAAAAATAAATATACGTAAATATTTAAATTTGTAAAGTTGTTTCTCATAATTACTCATGAATAATGCTGTTTTTAGAAGATACGTATTTTTTCTATGTGAATTGATAATTTATTGGTTCATTTGAGGTTGACAACACAAAACCGTTTGAAGGAACTAATTTGATATCGGCGTGCTACGCGCCAAGTGCTGTTTAGCGTGAAAAAGGAATCGCGCCAAGCAGTGCTTGTTGAGTGATATGGAAATATGGAATCCAAGATGGCGGCCTAGCGGTAACAAATCTTCAGAAAAATAATTTTAAAGAACTATTTTGAAATATATTTCAAATAAAGAATATAGGAACAGATTGAAAATAACCAATATCAATCAATAAAATCAATATAATATATAATTATAGTATGTAATATATAATAATCATAATAGTAATTGTATCATATAATACATAAAATAATTACATAATATATATTAAAATCAATCAATAACGAGTGTCAATTAGTAATTGTTGATAACTTGCAACATTCCAAAAACTGCGAGTTCCTTTAATGAATTATGAACAAGGAACGTTTAAAAATGCATTATTTGAAAGTAAAATAAAGTGGAAATGCTCAATTTGCTGCAACAATTAAAAAAGCACAACCTTATATTCTTTTTAAAAAAATATCCTGGTACTCACCAATGATATTAGAAATATCCATTTTCGAAAATAGCACAAGATACTACAAAAGACTGAAGCAGTAGCTTGAGGAATGATTGCAATGAAAATGGTTAAATTTTTAAAGAAATCAAATTATAAAATCATCTGAATTTAATGGGATTACCGCAGAAAAAACAAAAATTAACAATAACATGCGTCATTCCCATGGCAACTATATTACCACACAATAAAAAATATCAAGGTAGCCATATTGTAATGTTATCGCCCATCTTGGCGAACATAAACGGGGCGTAAGCTCTCCGATATCAAATTAGCACTCGTTTAACTGTTATAGCCAAGTAGTCATGCTGACGTTGTTTCTTACACATCGCAGATTCCTGATACTCCTTAAGATCCACCGCATTGAGGGACCAAAGCATGTTAAATCTATCAAGGCTCAAAGCCCTCACATTGGCGTGGTAGGGAAATTTGGAGAGTAGGGTGCCAGTTCAGATGTGTCCGCATGTTGATCTTGGTTCTAAATTATGAGGTCCCTCACTAACAGCTTTCTTATTACTTTGAAGTGTGAATTTATTAACTATAACTTCAAGTATTCTGAGATAGATATGTAATATTCAGAATATTCTACTGTTGCAAGAATACTCAAATGTTCTTTTTTTTTCTGTAATTTTATTTGAATACGCAAAAATATTATACATATTTATATTTTTTGCGGTAAATTAAGATCTGTATCTTCAATTTATTTTCGAATTTTTAAAATTAGTTTAGCTATATACATTTTTCACTGTTACTGTATTTGAGGAATGCAAATACCATAATTATAGCAATTAATTGTTTGTGACGGCGAAATATCAAAAAAATTTTCATAAGTTTTCTGTGTTTGTTTAATAATCCTTCTACATAAAGCGAAAAGCTCACATGGCAAATGATTTTACACTTCATAGGTACAGACAAACAATGAAATATCTCAAATTTGAATGTTGTTTCGTTACAGAACAATGAAAAAAGTATCATGTATTGAGGTTTTATCAGCGATTATTGAGTTCTTATTTTCGTCGTAATAAATATACTATATCGTTAATCGTCACTGTTTATTATTGCTACCACAAATTTCATTGCAATTCTTGTACATAGCAAAAATGAGTCTTTTCATCCATATGAGAGATAAAAATATTTATGAAAAATCAATACATTAAATGAGAAAAAGCATTTATCAGGGGTGTTCGGTTTCTGCAATCTTAACAAGGAATAGATTCTGTGATCTCTGCCGCATATTACGCACGTACTAGTGGTGTACAAAATGGCTAAAGAGGAGCAAGACCAAAATGTCTAGTTGGGTTTTTCAGCATTCAAGCTGTTTAAAAGTAATAAAATTTTTATTTTGAAGTCATAAAAGAACCAAATATGAATTACTGAAAAGAGCTGCAGTTACTAAGGGGAGAAATTCTAAAGCTGAAAATCATTAAAGATATGAAACCAAGTTAATCAAAAGTCAAGTTATCATTCACCTCAAGATAGGAGATAAAAGCCTTGACAGGCTATGTGCTCCAAATGAAAACTCAGCTACAAATATTCTCCCTGGAATTTTGAGATGGCTAATTTACATAAAGATATACGTTTTATGAAAAGCAGTGTAGCGTTGTAATAACCTACAGGGCGTTGATGGATGAAGGAAGGCAGATGAGTTTGTGTATGTTATTCTTGTTTGGACGAGAATTTGGTTGGGAGTAGAATGGTTAGTGGTATTTGTAAGAGAAATAATTTATGCCAATATTTTTACATTCAGATTAGTAGTCTTTCATCCTGTTGTATCTAGCAATAAAAAGATCAGATGATGGATTTAAAGAGTTAGTTACCTTAACAACGGTAGAACAAGTTTGGAGAAATAAAATAACAACGAAGTGAGAGCGTACTAAGGATGTCTATTATTTTCACCTTCTGAAGTGAATGTAGAATTATTCCATTTATGATATATTTTGATCATGGTGCAATAACTACAACCATTGTATGTATTCCAAATTTATGCAATACCTCGTCTTCAACAGCATAAAATTCGTATGTTTTTAAGAAGTTTTCTGGTTTTCCTCTGGAATAAACTCCCGCCTCTTTGGGGGCCCAGGTTGGAGACTAGTACTCCTCTTTTCAGATTTTCATGCACTGCCATTTACTTCTGAGCTGTGGTCCAAATTTCAAGTCTCTAGCTCATAGGGAAGTTAGTTTAAAATCAATTACAAAATTCCAACCGGACAGACAAGAAAGCGAGTTAAAAACATGGTAAAAAAACTGAATCAATGTTCTTGATCGAAATAAATTTTTAGTAAAAATTTTTATTGGGAATAATTTAGTGATACAGTCTCAGAGGACACATCTTTCCAATTTTCCACGAGACCTTTCAGTCTGTAAAAGAGAGCAATCCTAACATTAGAGACCGTGAATCTCCTAAAAAGGCGCTACGAACCCCGGAGTCCAAGGACCACAGTTTAAGGTATCCGACTATCCTAAAATTGTGAATTTTGCCAAAAATGGACAAATTTTTAATGACTTTATTTTATAGGCCATCCTATTAGCTTTATAAAAATACCAAGTTTATCATTTTCCGTTCACTAGAACAAAAACTACAAGTGTTTTAGCAAAAGCAGATGGGCCAGTACTTTAAGCAAGATGTCATATTTTAAAACGCGTTTTACTCGAATTGTGATTTTTTGAAAATAATCAAACGGGGTCAGAGATTGCTCTAAAAGTTTTGAGCATAATTAACTTAAATTTTTTCTGTAAGTTTTGTATAATAGAATTGTTTTAACCTTCAGATTTATCAATAACTGTTTTATTACAAAATTTACAGTCCCTTATGTTAATATAATCACTGTTTTTTTTAGCTATTTTATATAATAACTGATATAAAGTGTTCTAGTTTTTGTAAAAAAGAAAATATCTCTTATCCTGAAGGTCATTTCAAAAATGAATAATATAGCAACACATTAGATTGTAAAAATAAAAATTTGTTCATAAACCTTTGGTACAGAATGGACCGCGTTTATGCTATTTTTTGTCAATTTTTACCTATTTTTTCCCATTTTAGTAATCAGTTTCTTTTTCTCTTCTTAATTTTAGCATATTTTGCTTAAAATATACTAAGAAAATCTAAAAACACAACAAAAAAATCCTCATATCTCCATTTTTTTTAAAAAAAAGTCGCAACCAGTCGGATACCTTAAGAACCACTGCTCTAGAGAAAGTGATAGTAGGGGAAGAGCAGCGGAAGATCTCTGGGGATTCTCGCTCAAATTTGGGGTGGAGTGGAATGAAATCGTCCTGTTACCTGCATAGTGCTGAAAGCGGTGGCTAATCTAGCCTCCTGCCCCCTTGCCACGATGAATTTCGAGGGACTCAGTCTGATGTTACTGTCGATCGAGTGGAATAAGTAGCAACATTTATTTAAACTCAATGAAAGATAAATTTTTCTTAGCCTTTGTTAGAAGAAAGTGCAATTTTTTTTTTTTATTTTCTAGGAAACACACACACTAACGATATAATGACGGCTATTATGAACCGTTCATAAGTTAAAACTCGAATTTCCTCTAAGCACATTCATAACAGTGTATCAAAACAGCATTCTATCAAGCATTAAGAGTTTCCATTTAATAATGACGGAAGAAGTTGTGTCGGAAAATAATTCCTATTTTTATCCTGATTGATTCCTCAGACGTTCTATATTTAAAATTAATCACTTAATGGATCTTTAATAACACTCTCATATTCTTCCGCACTGAAATTTATTCTTATACCATAATTTAATTTTCTATTGTTTTAACTGTATAGGAAGTTCGAAAGGCTGATTATTTCAGAATGATTGAGAGACATAGAGTTTGTGGTTTAACAAACTGAATCAAAATGAGGCCAAGTGATGCATTAATTATCGCCTATAAAAACTTGAATCTAGTTTCTTAATAATTTCGCTTTAATAATACTAGTATGTACTGGAAATTATTCTAGTTGAGAATCATTTATATGCAGACAAATGGTTGTTTGATTTTAAAAGTTTGTCATTTTTTTTATAAATACAGTAAAATACCTTTAACGCGAAAAAGCTTACGACGAAATAATACATTGTCCCGACAAACTACTACGTATTGTTTTGCATTTTCTTTTTCTCTTCACACAAAACTAAAATCGCTTTCACACAAAAAAAAAATTCCCTTCTGGGAACGAACAAAATACGGAAAACACCATCCGCGCAGGCAAGATTTAAGAGGTGTGAAATGAAAGGTGGTTTCACATGTTTTTGTAGAAAGGAGGCTAACTTGTCTTTGAAATACCCTCGGAATAGCCTGTGACACGAGGTCAAGGCTATTCCGAGGATTTCACCCTCCAATCCCTACAAATGCCACACAAAACTTCCCATCTCTCATTTGTTGGCTTTGGAACTGGGTGACATTCAATGTGATTCAGTACATTGCAATGTGAGTAACAATCAATGAGTTTGGTTCGCATTTTTCCCCCTCTATTTTAGGGGAGGGGGAAACTTTTATGGGCATAATGGCAAAGAGCTAAGGGGGAAAGCAAACTTCTATTTCGCTTAAAATGAAGATGTAGCTCCTTAAGGTTGTTGATCAAAAACAAAAGATAAAGTCTGTGAAGATTTTGGTATTGCTTAACTTTGCATAAAATTTCATTAAGTTATTTGTGAATGTTTTTGTTTCATTGATTTTTATTAAATACGGCATATACCTGTATACGCGTAAATAAATATAAAAAAAAGCACTCTTATAAATTTAATTTTGTTGAATGTTTTTTTTTTCAATATCCTTTAACACGAAATTCTTCTAACATGAAAACAAATTCATACCGAGCTAAATCGTACTGCCACCTATATGGTGCTCAAGGCTACAACCAACGACAGGCGTACATCTAGCTCCTTGCCATGATGAATTTCGTGGACCTGGGGTCTGACGCAATTGATCTCAGATGGCATAAGAAACAACAAAAATTTCATACCCTCTCAGTTTCGTGCAAAACGATTTTATCTGTATTTGCATGTTATTTACATTAAAGTGACTACGTTCGGAAATGTGATTTTCAAAGGCGTATAAACGAATAATTTATTTGAATTTAGTGCCACTTGAATTAGAACACACACATAAAATTATTTTAAGAATATTAATACCAAAAAATCATGTAAATGCAAATTTTATGGCAGAAAAATGAAGAGAAAAAAAATGTCAAATTTCAAAAACATTTTCTTAGGGGTCTCAGACGTGTTCATTTTGCCTCGAGAGGTGAAAATATAAACAATTTTCAAACAGGTATACTTCTTTTTTAAATTTAAATTTGATAACTCGAATCTTTTACATATTATTTACAAAGGATTGTGACTTCAAAAAAAGTACAAAATGTTTGAAAAATAATCATAATTTTAAAAACTATAAAAGCATATGTGTAAAAGTAAGAAATATTTCTATAAGAAATATTAAGTAATATTTTTACGTTGCGCACGCTATTTTCTAAAATAGTAGCCTTTGATGTATAAAACTTTATGGAATTATTAAATGTATCATACTCTTTAAACCCTACTAGTTTAAGAATAATATATCTTTTGTATTTTAAAATATTTGAAAAATATTGAAAGTTTAAAAAAAACAACTTGAAAATGTAATTTTTTAAAAAAAATATATATAATTTATCTATTTATTTAAAAATACTAGAATAATAAGAGGATACATTTAACTTTATAAATCAACTTATTGCTGGTAATTAAAGCTACTGTTATAGAAAATAGCACGCTCAACGTAAAACAATATTTCTTAGAAATATTTCCTATTTTCATATGCTTATAATTTTTTAAATTATAATTATATTTTAAACATTTTACACTTTTCTGAAGCCCCATTCCTTTATAAATAATATGTAAAAGATTGAAATAATTTAATTTTAATTTCAAAGAGTTATATATATTTGAATATTTATATTTTCAGCCCTCTCTAGAGAAAGTTAACGCCTCTGATGTAAAATCTTTTATGAAAAATGCTTCTATAATAATAATTTGCCCATGCGTAGAATTATGACTTCTGCACAGAGCCTGAACTAGCATTTTGGAAATATGCAATTTAGGAGTGGATTTATTCAGATTTTTTGATACATCAGAGTAGAGAAATTTAAAAAAAAAAAAACACTGGTTATTATTTCATTTTATAGTAACAGCGAAAATAATGTGGATTTTTCAAAAATCCTAATTCAGTCTCTATAGGGAAGTCTTAGTTATATAAAGATAAAATATTGTAGAAACGCATTTCATAAAAGAATAATATTTCAAAAATAGGTCAGTCTTTCTCCATTTCTGCCAAAAAATTAAGTATAAATATTTTTTTATTGTATGTTCTTAAAACAATTTTTACATGTACCGTAAAATCCGCGGTATAACGCGCACATTTAACACAAAAAATAGGTTCGAAATTTATGAGTGCGCGTAATACGACGGGTATGAAAATGCGAGCTTTTTTTTATTTAAAAAAACCATACAAAAATTAAACTTCCACATATATCGAAATACTGTTTATTTGAAAGGAATAACATTGTGCTTATGAACTTTAAGGGTTGTAGTTCTAATAGTACATTATTTTTTCTAAGGCTTGGTATAAAACTCCGAATAAATTACTTTAAAAAGTAAGAATATTGCGCATGTACACATTTCAAGTTTCTCCGTGAAAATGGGGGGGGGGGACGCGATGGCCCAGTGGTCAAGGTATCGGATCATGCTGGCATGTCATGAGTTCGAGCCCAGTACTACTAAAGACCCGCCGTGTAAGGGAGAGATGTACGTTAAATCTGTCGAGAGCTCAAACGTCCTCCCGTTGGTGTAGTGTGGTAGTTAGGAGAGGTTGCCAGCTCGGGTGTCATCCTCGTCACTTGACCAGGGTTTAAAATTACGAGGTCCATCGCCAAACGCCCTCATGTATTACTGAACAGTGCGACGTTAATATTCACTCATTCACCGTGAAAATGGTGCGTGCGTTATAACGTCGCACTGTTCAGCTCCTCGGGGGCTTTTGACCACCGACCTGGAAATTTTGAGCCACGGTCAAGTGACGAGGACGACACCTGAGCTGACACCCCTTCTCCTATCACTCCAACGAAAGGATGTTTGAGCTCTCGACAGATTTAAGGTGCATTGCTTCCCTACACGGCGGGTCTTCAGCGGTACTAGGCTCGAACTCGTGACACACCTGTCACGTGTCCATTACCTTTAATACTATGCAACCGCGGCCACGAATATACCGAAAAATCAAAAATTCCAGCTTGAAAGTATTTGTGAAAGTTGAAAGTTATACACACCGGATTTTACTGCATATTCTAAATATAAAATAAAATATATTCATTTATACGCTTTTGCAAAATTATTGTTTTGAGCGTAGTCACCTATTTTATAGATTCATCAGTTTTTACGTAATATTTGTTTGTATCGAATTTCAGCTATCGCGTAACAAACACTTTTAAATACACTTATGTTCGAATCAGGATGCAGGTCGCATACCTGTTGCCAACGCAATATCATCGCTTATTGTCAAGACTACTTGTCCTCGTCAAGCAGTGTGACGATATCGTTGACAGACACCTGACAACGAGTATCAATTGTAAAAAATGTGGAGGGTGGAGTTTCGGTTGATATCGAAAAACCGGAAGCTGAGCTATCCATATGTGACTGATTGCGGTTGGTATAGGCAAAACGTGGCGTTTGTTTGATGTCTCTATCTGAAAACAAACGAAGTGGATTGTTGAAAAAAGGGTGCGGTACTTACTTTCAAAGAGTTATTTTTTAAGTCTGATGAGATATTTTTTTAAAAAATTGAGGGTTTTTTGAAGAAATTGTTATTTTAAGTATTGAAAAGAAATTCATGGGTTTCTTTATTTTACGATAATTTCCGAATGTTTATTCTTTTTTGTTCGACTTGAATGCCTAATACACTCGTGTATCCTATTATTTTGAATCATGGACAATGACGAGGTCGAAACGTGAGTCGGTACCTTGTTATCCACATTCACATCACTGGAACTTTGAAGCTACGAGATATGCAATAAAACTCATTATTGTACAATAGAACGATCTGTCTTTGAAGTTATTGAATCTGAATTATATAATCACTTATATTTCATTGTTTACTTTATTTTTTGAAGGGATATTAAGTTTGTAAGAAACTATTGTTGTTTTTATATAGTTTTAATTTCGTACAGATATCTTTATTTTTTAAGCATTTTTATATATTACACCAAATGTTTGGTGCAGCTCATAGTTCACCTTCCACGTTTGGACCATAACTTGACCTTTCTCCGTAAGACTACGAATAACTTCGGACAGACCTCCACTTTAGTGACCAACCGTGTGTTTGTGGTCTCTAACTTGCCTTAGGTGCTACACAGATTAAATTAACGAGAAAAAAAAGCTGTGAAATATAGTTTTGCCTCGACTTACACGAATCCGGAGCTACGTGATTTTCAAATTTCGTCCATTCCTCTTTTGTTTGAGCGCTACGCAACTCAATTGCTCACTCCCCGCTTGCTGTTAAGTGATTGAAGAAGTTGTCGATCTTGCCAGGCAAATAAATTTAGGAGTGGATGGTGAGATGACGCTGAAGAACTGCTAGATTCTCACAATCAGGAGCTGGCATTTAATGAGTTCATAGAAATGCAAGAGCAAGATATTGAAGAACTTGAGTCTTTTAGACCCACTTCAATCGGAAAATCAAATGATGGTTGGGAATTTGATAGGACTCAGTTCAATTGAAAAAGGGTTGCATATTTAGAAAATATGGACTGCATTGAAGAGCATTTTTTTTTCAACAAAGCAAAGAACAAATATATATATATACATGCTACGAGAAAATTTTGCGGGAAAAAGAAATCTTTGAACCATCAAAGACAACTTTGTTAGATTTTATGAAATCACCTACATCAAAATAACTTCGATTTGCAATTTTGTATTTGTGATCTAAGATTTTATTCAACGCGTTTTTTTTTCTCGAAATAATTTTCTTTTGTCTCCGACCCCTACTAAAGATATTTTATGTATGTTTATTTGCGGAATTATACCCCGACTGTTTTTTTACGTGAATTCGACTTACGCGGTTACCACCAAAACCCCACGTATCGCGTAAGTTCAGAATATTAGTGTACACTCATTTGATAACTTAAAAGAATATTTTTTTTAAAGCTGTTTGTGCTCTATTTTATGAAAAATTTAGGAAATTATGACTGTGAAAATCAATTTGAATTTTAATGGCATCGTGGCAATAGCATTCCGTGATAAGAATTTGTTTACAAAGTTCTTACAAATTTAGCCTAGCCCAGAAATTTATACGTAACAGAAGATAAGCATTTCATAAGATCGAAATTTTCCTGTTCGCGTTATACGCCGGGTATAAAAATGATAGCTTCAAAAAAAAAAAAAAAAAGAGATGAGCATAAAAAAATTAACGTTCTACATGGATCGGAATACTATTTAGTAAAAGAAATAACATACCTAAAATGAACTGAAAAGGTTGTAGCTCTAGAAGTATATTATATATTTTTTCAAAATTTGGGGATAATACCTCAAATAAATTACTTTAAAACATAAGAACATTATACTCGTACATCTCAGGTTTCTTTGTAAAAAATGGGGTGCGTGTTATGCGGTGAATACACTTAAAAATTAAAAAATGCAGCACTTGATAGTACAGATCCATGTTCAGATTTCACGGTATATATTTCTTGTTTCATTATTGTTTTCTACTTGATAAAATAATAGATGGCGCCACAAAACAAATTGTATTATGTGGTCAATAGCATGGATTCAAAAGTTTGTGCTGTCATCTTTAGGCTGTAACTGAAACTATTTTTTATAAAAATTTCTTTTCTAAAAAAAATTGCTTTAAAATTAATAAAAAGGAACAAGTGAATAATTCTTATCAGTTAATTTGTTCGCTATTAATTTGATTCATTTTGTAAATATTGATTTCCATCTATATTGTATTAATAAAATTCGTTGCAATTAATAAATTTTTAAAATAGTTCATTTGTATTATTAATAAAATTCTTTAGAAGGAATGAATGATTTCTTCCATGAAATAAAAAAAAAAAAGAATTCTAGATGACATTTTTTTCAAAAACCACTGCTGGGTTGGTATATTAACTCGTTTATGTTTCACTGTAAACTCTTTACAAAGTAAAAGGTTTTAGAGATATGATCCGAAACAAACACACATTCTATATATATGTCTAGAGAACTTTAAAATATGTAATGAATTTCTGAAAATTAATACGGTATCAATGAGAAGCATGTGTTAAATGAGATAATTAGCTGTGACACACAAAGCACATATGCTAATATAGTAAGAACGGAAAATTGAATTTCCTTATTCAAACTCCGGTCATATTTAAATCAAAAGCACTTGCAATTAAATAAATAAGCATTGTGCATTTTAACAGTCAAAAATATTTTGTGTTTTTTATGTAAGAGTTATATTTTTTGTACTAGTTTTTTTATACTATATACATTTAATTATATTAGTTAGAATTTTGTTTAAAAAATAAATGCTACTAATATGGCCTGTTTGTAAATCACTCTTAAAATTCTCTATGAAAAAATTCTTTTCACTTTTCCACGAGTTAAATGATTTATCAAATTCTTTTATAATTACTTTACAATGACTTTTATTTTACGTGAGGTTAGAAAGAAACAAAATCGAAACTTCATTGCCAACATTTCTAAACTATAATTTGAGTGGTAGGTAAGGTTTCTTTCAGTATTTACTTGACAAATTGTTTGAAAAAATGACTTTGTTAGATCCCCCCCCCCCTCATACCACCGAAAGTTGAACCAATCCCTTAGAAAAATGTCCACGAAGAAAGAAAAATTTTCTTATCTTCTTGCATTTGGGGGAATACAGAGCTTTGTCAAATGACTAAAGTTCTGTATTGAAGTCATGTAAATGAAAGGATCACCTCAAATTTTCAACAATTTTTTACCCAAAACCATTGGTTACTTAATCCTTTCCCTTTAGCCTTTGGTCTTTTGAAGAAAGCTTTCAGCCTCCGAGAGATCCTTCATCATATTTTGTAACTGTGTGCGCATGTCTGAGTGCGTGTACACAATTGTGTATGCGTAACAATAATTCTGATACAAAGTATTTTTAAGGATTAATTGTTACCCGCCCACGCTTCACTGGGTATTCCATGTCGTTGTATGACTATTACCTGTTTATAAGTTATTGATATCTTAGTCCCTTAGTATTAAACTTTCGATTGAATTGAAAAACGTTCTTATGATCATCGCCTCATGATTGAAAAAAGACGAGGCTTGAACAGAGATGTCTTAAGGCATGGGCCAACTGGGCCTAGATCGCAATAGGGACCTCGTCTCGTTCTCGACTCAACCTTAATAAAATCATTATTCGAATAATTTCGGCGGTCAAATGTTATTTCCGATTGTATTCTCCAAAAAAAAACTGAGAATCTTGGACGATACGTGTACTGGCTACATGCGATAACCGTTGTCCACGAATAGGCCTACCACAATACGGCATCATTGGTCTTTCAGTCAAAAGGCAGCAGTCGGTCGAGCCGGTTTGTGTAATTGTCAGTCATGCTTATTTGTTTCGTGTTATTGTTTCTACGAGTATTTGACAACGTATGCTATGTACTGTCTACATTTAAGGGTCATAGATAGGGTCTGCTTTTGAATAAGTGGTCCAGGTCATCAAGAAGTTTTAAGACGTCCATGGACTTGAGTTTTAAAAATTGAAGTATAATTCTTTTATGCCCTCGTAAACCTCCCTCTCTGGTAAAGTTGACTGCCGCAAAACCATTTTAGTGGACTTTTAAATGACAAAAGAAACAAGCTTTCTAAATTTCAAGTCTGTACATCTTATAGTTCAAAAACGGGAATATTTTCTTAAAATCTGAAACATTCCAGTGCATTCTGGGGTTAAATATATTTTATATTAGAACGCATCTTCAAATGTACAACAACTATATATCCAAATAACTAATGGTGTGTATTTTTTTCTTTCACAGAATCCAAGATGTGCAAGTGTCTGTGCTCCATCGTGTGGCTCTTCATCCTCATCTTCATTGGCTACCCAGTGGGCTTCTTCTTTGCGGGATGGTACGTGCTCTTCTGCCCCCTCGAGGCCTGCTGTGACGGGTGTTCTGGGATCACGGGCTTTCTGCTCAAGGCCACACAGTTCCCCCTCTATTGCACCAAGAACATGTTGGCGGGCAACGGTCTCTGTGGATGAAACGACTGCTTTGTTTCTTCCAAGTGATTAATCTGCGAATCATTCGTTCAACGATCGAGCCTCATTTCTTGTCTTTCTTTATAAGTTGTTCTCCTGCTCCGTTTGTTTCTTTTCGTTAATCATTTCGCTTGTGTTGAAGAAATTTCATTAAATTATTATTTTTGTCTACATCTGTTGTTGTATGTGTGTTTCTTTTTTAATGGAAGATATGGAATTTGGGGCATGTGTGAAAGATCATCTTTTCTGAAACAGTTGTTAGGGTTAATATAGATGTGCTTATTGGTTTAAAAAATGACAGAGAAGAGTTCATAAGTAAAATGTTAATTTTATCTTTCATTTGAAAAGTTGTGGTAGTAGAGTTTTGAATGTATTTATTTCAAAATTATCTCAGTTTCTTTCTAGTTGAGATGTGAGTTTTCAAGATATGTACTAAGGTAGATAGAAAGATTTTTTCTTCGGAATTTCGAAACCTACCTATGTGGAAAAGATGTTCTCTGGTATATAGATGAAGGGAAAATAAATTTGTATGCTAAATACTGCCAAAAGGGGAATGAAGTTTAGGTATGTGATCTTTTTAATGGTAAAAAGTCAAAGTAATTTTTTATAAAAGTAAAGCATGTATTTTAGTACTTTTTAACATTTATTGCCATCTGAGGGCACCTACTAAATAGTTACAAGAAAAACCCATCAGGTACATTGAATAGATAAGACGGGATGTCGCATACAGTGATTTTAAACGATCTTGACCCTCAACTGATTTCTCGTCCTGATTGGATAGCAAAACAAAGCAAGATCATTTTCTTGACATTAGAAATGTTTGTCAACTGGATAAGCGCTCTGGTTGATGTTTGTAAACCTTGTGGGATTTATTCGCAATTAACTATGATAGCTTCGTTTAGTAAAGTTCTTGAGGGAATAACTTTTAATCACTGGTGTAGCTAGTCCTGAGTGGGCTCTGTATCAAAATTCCTTGGGGCCCCTTTTTTGGAAAAGAAATAAGATACTTATTTGAAAGTGCCAGAATGTTACACATGTTGGGGCCCCGTATCATTGATACGGCGGGAGCTACGCCCCTGTTTTTAATAATATTGAGTCGTTATATCACTATGGCTCAATGGTTAAAAACGGGTCATTTAATAAAATCCTAAGAAAATACTGGACAAGCAGTCCATTGTTTATTCATCTTCAACACCTTATTTCGAAACAACACAAGATTCTGATACTGAAAATTGTAGTGAACTACCAACTGACTTGACTGAAAAATAAAGAAAAAGTAATTGAACATAAGAAAAGGAAAGAAAAATATAACAGCTACTATATACAAATGAGTTTTTACTTTACTATGAAAAGTCTGAACTTTTTTTTGAAGACATAAAATAATCTTCATGCATCACAAGTATCATTTGGGGCTTACAGAGAAGTAAACAAACAAAATAAGATAAAATATAAAAAGTAAATAGAGAAACAAAAGTTATGAAACAACAAAAACAAATAAGTTACAAAGACAAAAAGTACATTACAAAATAAAACAATTACTTTACAAAACCAATGCATTGAAGTTACAAAAATAGAGAAATGAAAAATTTACAAAAATCAGTGAAGGTACAAAATATGAACAAAGCTTTACTTGAAACTAGCTGGAAAAAAATTTGTAGGCCAGTTGATTTTTTTTAAGAGTATGCAGTTTAACTTTCAAACATTTTCTTTCTTTTTAAATTTTGAACAAAAAAGAAAATATAAGATGTTCAACACTTTGCTCACCCCCATTATAGTTAAAAAGGGCATAAGCTATAAATCTGTTGAAGAAGTATGCTTTAAAATTACCATGATTAGTAGAGAGTTGTGTGATCTTATAATTTGTAAAAAAAGTGATCACAAGACAGTCTTTGTGAAATTGTCGGATAAAATGTCATTATCAGAAAAGAGGGAGCTGATTGTATCCACACAAAGAGTCTGAACTTGTGTAATCAGTGCTTATGCTCTCGCCAAAATAGCAGTTTAAAACCATTACTTTTTGTAGACACCTTGAAACAAAGCATACACAAGGACTAAAAGAAAACTACCTGATGTTATAATATAAAGTGTAAAATGTTTCTTCTTTGTCAGATTTAAAAGACAAAATAACCCGTAAGGTATTTTGAGTAAGTTAGAGTTTGAATATTTGAAAAAGCTCTAAGAGACTGCCTACATTTCACATATGTTAAACAGGTAGTTAGCGTGCATAGAGAAGTGTTTTTCCGAGTGGGAAGTTCCAAATGCATCCGAGTGGAAATGTATCCAAAAAGGAGGCAATTTGCTTTGCCACCCAATAAAACGCCTGATATTTTCCTCAAAAATGACAAAATTCCCTGTTCTCCACATACCAAATACCTTGTTGTGATTTTAAACAACTCTAGCGTATTGTATTATACATATTAAAAAGAAATTCATAAAACAATTGTATATCCCTTTATTTCTCATAAATTTGATTTAACTGGACATAACCAACTGCTTATCTATTCTTTGATCCTCAGATCAGTCTTAGCATACGCCTTCCTTATATGGGGACACACACACCCACATGCAGAAAATTTTTTATTCTTTCTAAAAACAATTTAGAAAGAGTACGAAATCTCATCTCGACAGATTCCCGACGATCGATGGTTTACCAGAAACTTTTAACCTCCAAGCTGCGAGTAAAGTTAAAACTCTCTTCGACACAAGTCATCTGAAAACACGCAATAAAGTTCCTTAACCAAACTGATATAACTTGGCAAATTTATCTATTAATAAAATAGATAGTTACACTTCCAGATTTTTTTTTAAATTCATGTAGTTCACGAAAAATTTTAATCGAATCTGAATTTCTCTAAGTTACCTTTTTCTTAGTTCCACACACAATCCTATTGTATAATTTATTTAAACCCTAAAATTTTTCATTTTCAAATTTTTTCGGACCATGACAAAAGCATTTTTAGTGTCTTTTTTGACATCCAATCAGGATCTTTTCTACCGGATCAAGTATCTCTTCCAACCTTTAGTCAACATTTATCAATCTCCGGGTTTTATTGCAGCATTTGGATTGGCTACACTTGCCCCTCCCATCGTCCTGATCAGTCTTTTCGTCTTTTCTTATACTTCTATTATAAACTCTTAATTTTTAAACTTTAATGTCAATCCACTAATTCAAATAAAATTTTAAGTATAAAAGTTAATATTTTATCATTTAAGATTTCAAGCAAGCGTTGGATATGTTGTAATAATTACCAGAGCCATTTAAACTGCACCGACAGAAGATCAGCGAGTGGTAGGACTAAGAACTTAGCCTATACTATCTCCATGAACATACAACAACAAAAAATTTAATTGGACCATCTGTGCAAAAGATATTGCCAAGTATATACTTGAAGAACAGGCCCTGGATTATATTCTTTTATACACAGAGTTAATGACTTACACTAACAAATCCGGAATACTTAAGACAGGCTGACCTATGTGATCAACAATATACCTATTTAGAGGCTATATTGATTTACACAGACGGAAGTAAGGATGAGTTTGGATACTGTGGTAGTGGAGTTTATGTAAGGTAGGAGAGGAAGAAGTTACTCTTAAACGTAGATATACTGACTCTTCCGTTTTCCGATCAGAGCTGATCGTAATAGATTATGTTTTGAGGCACAGATTAACAGGGGTGATATGGATTCTCTCGGACAGTCGAAGTGTTGCTCAATATCCTGATAATTAGAACAATGTTAATCGTTGAGATGAATTGAATTTATAAATACGCTCAAAACTCTGACCAAGACTTATGTTCTTCATCTGCATTGAATACCATCTCACATAAGCCTAAAATATGATGTTGCTGATAAACTGGTTATATATAAGGGTGGCACTGCTATCCCTCTGAAAAATGAGGATCCTTTGACATGCTTCGAATTATACTCAAAAAGAAAGGCTTCTGTCAATAATACTTGGAGGCAACCACCAGCGCACACATGGTATCGTAGTGAAAGTCCCGGCACTGCCATAAAATTAGACGAGAACAGAAAAGACCAAACTGCTTTTGGAACGTTTTACATCCGGTAACTTAAGGTCCATTAAATTCTCATGTGGTTTTATATAGTTCGTGGTTTGTACAAAGTGCAATATGTGTGACACCATGCCTTACTATCTGCTCTGTTGTGTTGCCTTGATGCAAGACGAATTGTTCAAAAGACATGGTGTTGTGCTGGGGGAGCTGAAGGTGAATAAATCATGGATCTAATTTGATTCAGATTAGAAGGATAAGAAAGAAGAGAATAGGCAGCAAAAAAATTATCCTGGTTCCTTTATGAAATAATACACTCATGTCCATAAATTAAGGATAATTCAGAATCACACAGAAATTGAACTCTAAAATAAAAATTTCACATGTAGAATTATCACACACATCTTGAAGAAGAATATACAAATTACAGGAAACCAACAGAGGGCGCGGATAGTACGTCACAATGACGAGAGTGTAAGAGAAGGGTATATAAGGAATGGTGGCAAAGAAGTAAAATTGTTCACAAGCGCTTTAAAAGCCTTTCAGTGCAATAACCGCATAGTTATGGCACAAAGGAAGCATTTGGATGATTTTTTACGTGGTAGAATTATCGGACGACTGGAATGTGGACGCACCCAGCTGGAAGTATCAGATGAACTTGGAATCGCCCAGAGTGTCATCTCCAGGCTTTGGCAACGATTCCAAGAGGATGGTAATATGAGTAGATGTTACAGCACAGCTCGCCCCCAAGTTACAATGCCGAATGAGGACCGGTATTTGGCAGTTACTGCCAAAAGAAACAGATGGAGCACAGCATCAGACCTATATCGTCAGCTCTCTTCAGCTACCGGTACGACAGTTTCAAGGCAGACCGTGTACAGACACTTAGGGCACATTGGTCTATATGCTCGTAGGCCTGTCAGATGTGTTCCCCTTACCACAACTCACTGTCACCTGCGATTAACCTGGAGTAGAAAGCATGCATTGTGGACACCGCAACAGTGGTCTTGTGTGATGTTTTCCGATGAGTCCAGGTTTAGTTTGCAGTCTGATTCTCGCCGGACTTTTATATGGAGAGCGCCAGGTACCCGTTACCACCAAGAGAACACCATTAAACGACACCTTTACGGTGGTGCAGGATGGCTCGTTTGGGGAGAAATTATTCTTGGTTCCAGAACTGACCTGCATGTTCAGAGTATAACGATGACAGGCCACATCTATCGGGATGTCATTCTGGAACAACATGTACGTTTGTTTCGGGGTGCCATGGGTGCTGAATTTCTGTTTATGGATGACAACGCCCGTCCTCACCGTGCAAACATTGTAGATGAATGCCTTCAATCGGAGGATATCACCCGTATGGATTGGCCAGCATACTCACTGGACTTGAATCCAATAGAGCATGTGTGGGATATGCTTGGCCGACGAACTGCAGCCCGTCAGCCCCCTCCCACCTGTCTACCGGAACTTCGGAGGGCATTGCTTGATGAGTGGTGTAATATTCCCCAAGATCAGATTGATAATGGACGTAGGCGTTGTAAGGCCTGTATTGCATCGTCCGGGAGACATACTCCGTATTAACCATCATACTAACCATGTTATACTGTTTTTTGTAAATAGGTTCATTTTGAAATTTGCTCCAGGGAGTAAAAATCGCAATTTTTATTAATTATGTCAAACATATAGCATTTTTTTTTTTTTGCTCTTTACCTTTTATCTAATAAATAGACTTTACAAATAAGTCAAATTTGTTTTGCTTCTGTCTCTTTCTTTGCCTGAACTTCGTTTTCCTTAATTTATGGACATGAGTGTACAATGTCGTGTAGAGTTAGTGATTCGGTGAATGATGCTGAGAATGAACTTTTGAGCAAAATACATTGGAATTATTTTGTAATCCATCCAGACGAATCTACCAGTGTAGCAAACGGCGCATCTTGCCACAACGATAGATATATTTTAAATAATTCCATAACAAAGAAGATTAAAATATTTCGCAAAAACTTTCAAAATCCATACAATTGGAGAAGGCCTTTTTCGATAAGGTAAATGGTTATTTTAATATAAAGGAAATGTGCATTCACCTTATATTGTATCAGTGCACAGATTGTGTAAAATCAATGGCGGGAAAATATTCTGGTCTTGTGGACCAGGTAAAGAATTATGTGCTGTAAAAAAAATATAAATTTTATAAAATCATGTGCTTTAAATAACCATCTACTCCATACACTTCGGAAGACTTCGGATGCTTTCATTCTTTTTTACTACTTTATACAGAAGTAAAATGGTTAAAAAATTTTGAAACGCTTGTTTGAATTTAAGATTGAAACAAGCATTTGTGTTACTTATAAATCATTTTATTTGTCCTCTTACCAGCTCAGCTAATGTCTTTGTAAATTAAATAAATTAAGTTTATTGATACAAGAGCATGTGACACCATTTTCAGTGGCTTCAAATTATATTTGAAACTACTCTAAAAATATCTAATTTTTGAATCTGTTGACTGAAGATGAAGGAATACGAATGTTTTGGCTCTTCAAGCAGATTTTTATTAGAAAATTCAATCATACTTGATGAAAACATCAAAATGAATATATAGGTGAACATCTGAAACATCTTTAATTAATTCTTGATGACTATTTTGACAGATGCATTAAATTCCAATTAAACATCTAGATCCGTAATCTTTTTCAGGGACGGGTACGCTTAGAGACCATCTTAAGTTTATTAGATGTAGAACAACTCGTTGAATTTTCTTGAGACAACTCTCTTAAAGTTATTTTTAAGGATTACTTTCTTTAATTCACTTCTGTTTCAGTATTATAAATGAATCTGGTTTTTTGTCAAAATTGTATTTGAAATTTTCAACAAATTGCGCAACTATGCATTTGAGAAAGGATTTTGAACATATACAGAAACAGATTAAATGTAAAAACTGATTTAAGAAAAACTCTCAGAAATTAAGCAAAACTTTGAGTACATTATGTAGCACCAAACATCACAAATAAAAGTTTTTTTTTTCAATTAATGTATGTTTAGTTAAGAACCACATAATTTGTTGCGTTATTTCTGTATTTATTTTTTGTAGCTATCATTTTACTTTTTATTGGTGCTTGTACTCAAATGTTTCTTGAATAAAATCCTGTGCAACATGGAATATAAATGTTACACTGTAGAACATAGGATGCTAAAGATTAAACTAAATGAAAGGTAAAACTTTCTACACGAATAATGTCACATTAATTGAGGTCATGGTAGCCTAGTGTCTGGCGTTTCATGAGTTCGAGCCTAGTACAGCTGAAGACCCACCGTTTATTGAGGGACAATGAACGTTAAATTTGTCGAAGCTCAAATGTCCTCCTATTAGAGTGTGTCGAAGTTAGAATATAAAGGTGAAGGCTCAGGTGTCGTCCTCATCACTTGATCATGGTTAAAAATTACGACGTCCGTCGCCAGTAGTCCTCGTAGAGCTTTGCAATGCGATGATAATTAAACTCTTTCCCTCTCTCGGGTTTGGCAGTGGATTCAATGAAGTCTTTTTGGTGTAAGAATTATTTATTAATTAAAAGATTAGAATATATATACAAAAAGACAACTAATATCATTAAAGCTAATTCAGGACAGAGAACATGGACGATTTTTCATTATGACTACATTATTCACTCTTCTAGCCTGTACGGAAATTCAGTGGTCGCTAGAGGGCACTTCTGTTGCTTGAGACAGTCAGTTACAGTTATTGTGGCAAGAGGGGTTGCAATACTTAATTTTATCGTTTGCTTACCTGTTACAAACGTCTAAACAAGGGGTTAGCCAATTTATTTTGGATTTAAGTAGGAGTTCGAAAGGAGAAAGGTTAGGGATTATTGATTTAAGGCATCACATATACACATCTAAGTGTAATTTTTTTTTTAAAAAAAATAATAATTGTAAACCAAAAAATTAAAAATTGATTAAAATTTTTTTATTGAATGATTCAGTTTTATATTATTAAAATAAATTACATAAGTAAAATGACACATACAAAAGAACCATAAAAACTGGATTATTAAAACACTCTTATAAAGAATAATAGATCAATATAATGTAATTTTTCACAAAATAATTATTTTCTGGAGAAAAACACACGTGTATGTACAAACATTTTCTTCAAGTGGAATGCATCCTTTCATACTATTTTTTGGTATCAATTTCGTCTTGTTCACGTGGAGTTATAAGACATGTCTATAGGATCTAAGCTACCAGGCAACAAAAGCAACTGAGGTCTAAATACATTCTTTGATGAGACCTCAGTAGTAGATGGATAGACAGGCAATAGACACAATGGATCTGGAGTAATTTCAGCTGTGGCTGCAGAAGACATTTTAGGCAATTTCTGGCGGGAACACAAAGAAAACAGGCCTATACCCCCACCAAATGCAACCAATATTGTTCCTACAATTAAAATGGCGATTCCATTGATTGCAAAACTTGATACAAATGATGACATGCGAGATAATACTGCTAATACGCTTCCAGTCAGTATGAGTGTTATTCCAGCAGAACAGAAACTGCAGATCAGGGTTGATAGCAGTGATCCATGCAAGCAGCCTTGATCTTGATTCCAAGCTGGAAGGACTAGTCTCTTTTCCATTAATATTTGAGGAAGGCTTCTTTTGTAATGTGCAATTGATTGTGCGTTGAAGAAGACTGGCTTTTCTTTAGCTATTGATGTATATCTCCAGTAGAGCTGAAAAAAAGAATGAGGCCATGAAATTTTTGCATACTTTTAATTCGAAAAGCTCAGCATGGAATATGTTAAGCCTAAAAAGTGAAAAATTTAATAATTTTACTTTTGCTATGTGTCTTATTAACCCCCTAACTGGTTTGCCCGTACACCGCACGGGCAACCGAAAAATGGCCACAACTGGTTTGCCCGTACGCTGTATGGGCAGACATATTTTATTTTTTCTATCTTTGACTTACACATATTTTCCTTTCTTGAGATGCAATTTGTCCACACTGTACTGAAAAAATTCTCATACTTCTTTTCTACTTCTCTTTGTGGTGAATGCGGGCGTTTTTCATTGAAGACAGGAATTTAGGCTCTTGAAAATATTCGCGATAATGGACAGGAATTGGTAAAGCAATGTACAATTTGCTGCTTGAAAATAAATAAAGATGGAAAGAAAGGCCGAAAAAAGCCGAGTCCCCCTTACTATGTAAGACTTATAGTATTACACCATGCTTCATACTGTCTGTGCATATACAGGGTATCCAGCCTTAATGTGACCCAATAGCTAATTCCCGAACCGTTCGGTTTAGATATGCACTTCCAATTTGAAAAATGTTTTAAATAAGGTAAGGAATGTTTTTACGTGCTTTTCGAGCCAAAAAACCCATTTACAAAAAAAGTACAAAAATTAAATTTTTATACGGTCCCCAGGTCCTACCACTTGTATTTAGGAAAAGATGCAGTATACAAAAACAAAGTTAACACAAAAAGTTCCATTTTATTACGATAAAAACTGGCCGAGTTATGCCTACATAAATTTGAAGCATCCGAGTTGCTCAGAAAAGGGGTCGTATATAAATTGAGTTTAGAGAACAGTAATTCACTATCTACACAAAAAGAGCACAAAAAAAAATCATAGAAAAATTAAAACATTGTAGTAAACATCATAGATTGACAATTTGTATTGCTGTATCGCAAACAATAAAAATTAAATTAAAGGAATACAACTTGTACCGAAAAGATTAAAACATCTTGTTTTAACAAATAGCAGCAAAATAATACAGGATTTGCCATTCAAATTATAGCATAATGTGGAATGATGCACCAATCGTGAATCAGGGGCTTTCACCAATCATGAATCAGAATGACCAAATTAACTTAAATAATCGTGAAGGCACGAGACAGGGAATACGTCTAATGCAACTCCCAGTTTAATACAAGTGCTGAACAGGACGAGCAATTGCGCAATAAGATGGATGTCTTCGATTGGGAAATTTAATGACATAAATTCTTACCGCCTCTCTCTTATTTCGGTTACACTGCCCATAAAACAGTACCATTTCGCAGTATTCTTCATTTGTATACATCTCGTTCTCCCGTACTAGAATTCGTAATATTAGAATACGACTGTATGCAATTGCAAGAGACTACACAACAGATTTTTAACGTTCGTCATGATCAGCAAAAACGCAGAATCAGACTGAAGCCGCAGCATATAAATCTATTTTTTTAACGGTTTTTGAAATGTTTTCTTCGTCCAAAATATTTTATTTTTTTCTATGTTTTACACGTACACAGAATAAATTTTATTTCTTAAGTACTCAATTATTGTATTATTAACGTATGCTTTTAAATTTTAAAACGATTTGCATAGGAGTGACGTGCAAGAGTGAAAGTTTCCTAGCAGAGTTCCAACTAATTTCAATTTGGAGACGGCCCCTTACTAGCTTCTTGAAAATAGCCGAGAAAATGGATATAAAGTATGATTTTAGAAGTTCCATAACTCGGCCAGTTTTTATCGTAATAAAATAAAACTTTTTGTGTTTACTTTTTTTGTGTGTACTGTAGTACTGTATCTTTTCCTAAATATAAGTGATAAGACCTGGGGACCGTATAAAAAATTAATTTTTGCAATTTTTTTCTAAATGGGTTTTTTGGTTCGAAAAACACGTAAAAACATTCTTTACCTGTTTTACAACATTTTTCAAATTGGAAGTGCACGTCTAAACCGAACGGTTCAGGAATTAGCTATTGGGTCACATTAAGGCTGGACACCCTGTATACAAATGCACACACACAATCTTCAACCGTTTGAAAAAGAGGTACGAAAATGAAAACTTTTTTTATGAGAGAAATTCTTTTAAGATATATGAAATATTCTTCATAGAATGCAGAGTGTACTTATAAAAAGCAAACATTTAGGGTTTTTTGTGTTCCACAATCACAAAATAAAAGCAAGTGTTAAAACTTTAAAATTGAAAATTAAAATAAAATTCTTCCATTTTCGCATTATGCTAAGTATCATGCTTAAGCAATAAAAAAAAATGTGCCGTTTTTGGAACATTTTGGGCAAAAAAATTGACCGCTTATTGGGTTAAGAAAGTATGGGAAATATTATTTAAAATTCAGTACACATGCTCAGTACTGGTTTCTTCCTGATTCATACTAAAGATAGAAGAGCGTTGGATGTAAAAGATTAAACTGAATGTAATAAATTTGGGGTTGTGTCCAAAGAAGTCTCCTTTTGTGTAACAATTCAAGGACAATTGTTAAAAGATAAACCACCTATTCAAAAAATTGCTTTAATAAAACTATGAGAATTTTAACATTATTTTTTTGCAGAACATCGATTTTTATTTCCCTCTAGCATCAATAGATGGCACCACCAAGCCAAATAACCGCATTTTTATTGTATAAGATTTTATTTAAAAATTATTTTATAAGGTGGTTTATCTTTTAACCACTGCCCTTGAAAGGGTTTTTTTGGTTACTCAAAGACAGCTCCTTTTAACAGAAATAATGGACCAAAAATATGAGTGGTTTTTCAAGCGACCATACTTTTTCCTCATTCGGCATTTACTGAATTTACTTGGTCTCCAGAGTTCGCTTTTGGGGACAATCAATTACAGTTATTATGACAAGAGCGACTACAAGTTAAAATTAACCATGAACTACAGTGGATGGATTTTGTTATTCATTTGCTGTCGTGTGGCTTAAGAGACAGCTTTGTATAAACTTAAGATGAAACTAATTACAGTTGACAAAAGATGGATGAATTGTCAAATCAGTCACTTATCCCGCCAAGTGTTTTCCAGCCGAATCGATATATGTGCCAAATCTGGTAACTCTGCTGATTTTGTATCAGTGAGGGAGAAGTCGGATCGCGGCATTAAAACGCGCTAAGTTGGCAATTTTTCAAAATTTGGCGGACCAGTGGCCGATTCGACAATTTCATTCAAATTTTTTTTGAGTTTTTGTTGAATACATTTTTCTATGTCTCTGAACTACACTTTAATTTTTTTTTTTTTTTTTTTTGAAAAATCCAATTTATAATTAAATTTTTTTCATTTTATTTAAATTTTTTTTAAATTAAAGAATTAGAGTTTTTTTATAACTGTAGAAATAAATTAAATCTGAAAATTAGAAATTCTCTTTAAAATAAGCTAAGATAAAATGCATAAAAAATATATGTAATATTTAAATTTTCTAACTAAAACATTTATTCTGCAAACATGCAGAAATCAAAATACATCATTGTAACAATCCATAAAAAATTTTCGGGTATATACGATAATAGTTTCGGGAACCCATTACATGTCCTTTTCCGTTTCCCCCCTCCCCGGGATGTCCTGGACAAATTTTTCAGTGATCTAATTTGTCCTCGTGTTCCTAAAAACGAACAAAATATTTATCATATATTCTATTTTTTATTTTATTTTATTTTTATTTTTTTTTTTTTTTTTTTTTTTTTTGCGTAGGATAACTGCGACGGATTTTTTTCTGTGTGGGCCGAAGTCATTAAAATAACACTATCCCTTGAGCCACTCACAAGAAATCTAAATACAGCATGATGATACTAAGATGAAATGTGATATTAAAACACCTAAGTTCTCTATGTCTCTCAACTTATCTCAAAACTGCTATTTCGTAGTATTAGTAGTATTTCATAGTAGGCAAACTACGGAATAAGAAATGACGGATTTAAAAACTTATTTCAACAATTATCCTTCGCATGTTATCTTGAAAACTCTCTGTGAGAAGATACCGAGAGAGATTCCATTATGATTTTCAGGAGAGGGAGGCTTACGGAAAGATGTTCTTGAGCAGTGTTTCGCAAACTTTTTGTGTAGTTCCCCACTTAAGGTATCCGACTACCCTAAAATTTTGAATTTTTCCAAAAATGGACAATTTTTTATTTTATTTTATAGACCATCTTATTAGCTTTATAAAAATACCAAGCTTATTATTTTCCGTTCACTAAAACAAAAACTGCAAATGTTTTTGAAAAAGCAGATGCCATTACTTTAAGCGAGATGTCATACTTTAAAACGCGTTTTACTCGAAAGGTGTTTTATTGAAAATACTCATACGGGGACAGCAGTTGCTCAAAAAGTTTTTAAAATAATTAACTAAAACTTTTTGTGCATGTTCTGTATAATGGTAGAAGTGTTTTAACCTACAGATTTGTCAATCACTGTTTTATTACAAAGTTTATAGCCCCTTACGTTAATATAATCACTGTTTTTTTAAGCAATTTCATATAATAACGAAGATAAAGTGCTCTAGTTTTTGTAAAAATTAAAATATCTCTTATCCTGAAGGTCATTTCAAAAATGAATAACATAGCGACACATCAGAATTGAAAATTTGTTCATAAACTTTTGGTACAGAATGGGCCCCGTTTATGCTATTTTTTGTCAATTTTTACCTATTGTTTCCCATTTTAGTAATAATAATTTCTTTTTCTCTTCTTAATTTTAGCATATTTTTCTTAAAATATACTAAAAATTCTAAAAATAACAAAAATATCTCCATATCGCCATTTTTTTAAAAATGTTGTCGCAACCAGTCGGACACCTTAAGAAGATTGAACTCAATCATCTTGGAAGAACTCCTCCTAGTCATCCTTGCTACTTCGAAAGAAATCCGAGAAGTTCATTGAAGCTTATGCCTCGGAAATGCCAGACTGCCTGCTCGTGCTTTGTGAGCGGACATATAAAAGCTCTCACTTTTCGTCAGGGTCAGAAGATATTTCCAGAGTGCCATTAATGTTATTCCGAGATGGTCTTCCTGCCAATATATTGTCTGGATTTTAAAAAGACGAGGTCCTTCTGGACCCTCTTCTGTTTTTAGAATTCCTAGATTTTTTTGGATTCATGGAGATTGTCTAGCAAGATAGTCTAGCATTTCTAGACAATCGGGATTAGAAACAACAATAACAAATACATAATATTTGTACAGTTTTACTTTTTTATTTATGTTGAAGGAATACTTATATTTATGTTAGTAAATATCTTTTTTTTTTAAATATGATGCATAATTATTAAATAATAAAATTCTTAATCTGTACTCTTGACCTCTATTCTCTAACCCTACATGCATTGCCACGGAAATCGAATTGTTTCAAATATTTCCTATTATGCGACAGCCTTAACATTAGTGGTAGATTAGTTTGGCACGCCACAGCTACAAGGTTGCCGAACCAATCTATTTTTAATTTCGAATGTTATGATTGCATAATTGTTAACATTGGTTATAAAATATTAGGCAACAAAAGATCTTTGTTAGCAACCTTCTCCCTCTCCTCCCCCCCCTTAAATATACTCTTAGGCCTCGTAAAGAAATATTAAAAATAGTAGCTCATAGTTGAGGTATCAAAATCTAATTGCCAGATCTTTTGTTTCTCTTTTGAATTTGAAAAATTTTCGCATACATTTCACAAATTATATGTACACATAAAACACGATCTTAGTATAAAAAATATACATCAAAAGCTTATTGCCATTTTATAAGAAAAAGAATGCAGTTTAAGGTAGTTGTATGATGTTTTTGGTTACATAGTTTATTTTCCATACGAAAAACTGAAACAGTTTTCATGTTTTTAGGCTCTCTGAAACGCTCGTCACTTAAGTACTTATAGGCACAAATAACGATTTCTCAAGTAAGCTATTTGTTGGCATTTTTAGAAGCAACGGTAAGAGGTTTTTTTTCTTTCTAACTAGTCATTTTAAAAGCGTACTTCATTTATGTATTCATAAATATTTAGTCTCTTACCAATGGTCTATGTACTAGTTATTTCACAAAAAAGAACTGCATTCACGTGTTACCAAGGTATTTCCAAGGGTCTTTTGACGAAAGTTGCTGACGCAAAACTTAATTAGTAATGAATATAAACATAACCTTGTTATGTGTGCACGTGAAAGTAATATGCAGCCTAAAAAAGTAACGTAGAAGGCGTTTTTTATTAAATATTTACAAAAGTCACACATGCTATAAATATTGTATTTGAGATGAGTTTATTCACAGTTTTTTCTTTAATATTTTTACTAATATTATGTACAGCTCATTAAAATTCGCTCTTGTAATAATGGTGAAACATTTCGTAATCAAGCTCATACATACGTAATTTTGTTAAAGAAAGTTTTGAATGCTATTTGAATAAATATCATCCAAAGATTTCTGGATTTTTAACACGCTTTTATAAGCTTCACTTGTATGTAACGGAATCTTTGAACTTGATATTTTTACTCCTTTTAAAAGGTCAGATTAATTCTCTCTCTCGAAATTTTACACACTTGTAAAGGACCGATGACAATACAATAATTTCATAATTTTTTTCCATTGTCCTTATCAAGATCGTCAGGAATAACAATTTCCAGATTTGGCAACAATTCCATATACTACTTCCAGATTTGGTGATTTATTGCATATACCATTTTCAGATTTGGCAACTTGTTGCATATACCATTTTCAGATTTGGCAACTTATTGCATATACCATTTTCAGATTTGGTGACTAAAAAATTAAGGTGTAACCCTAAAAGGAACTAGCTTGTGGTTAATACGAATAAAATCCTAAAATAAACAACGTATTCTTTCCATAATATAAACAATTGTCTAGTTTTTCTGAAAATGGAAATAAAAAAAGAAAGACTCGTGCATGTGAAAAATTTATGTTCTAACTGCTAAATATTTTTTATTTTTAAAAAGCAATACGTTTAGAAGTGATGGTACGAATTAACTTTATAGCAATACATTTAAAAGGTGATAATACGATTGACACTTAATATTACCATGTTTTTATTAACTTGCTTTCTTGTACGTCTGTGCCGGTGGAATTTTGTAATTGATTTTAAACTGACTTCCTGATGAGCTAGACTTGAAATTTGGACCATAATTTAGAAGTGAATGACAATTCATCGAAATGTGAAAAAAAGAAGGGGAAAAAAAACGAAAAGGAGAAATTTTATACTTTTTTAGTCAGTTATAAAAACATGGTACATTAAAAAAAATTTTTAATTCAAACTTTTTTTCTTAACACACTTTTATTAGTTTGACCTGAATCTATAGAGACAGAATCTTTGAAATATAACGATACGGGACTCATTCGAGGCCCCGTAAACAGAAAGAAAAAATTCCCTTCAGACCCGTTAATTAATGTCCATTGAAGAGTAAGACTAATCCAGCAGCCACGTAAATTCCGGTTTTAAATATCAAACTCAAGGATAAATTCAACAATAAATAAATGAAAGAAAAAAAATTTAAAAAGCTTTTATTGTAGATCGAGCAACAAAAAAAAAAATGAAAAATAAATTATAGTTTAAAAAAACCAAAGAACACGCTTTTATACTGATTCGAACTAAAAAGAAGAAAAAAAATTCTGAATATAAGAATAAAATGATGAACCAGAAAATTAATGTCATTGGGGTAAGAGCGTGGGTGCTTTGTACTACATTTTTACACTAATTCAGCATTTCGGAATAGAAGTTAGAAACTATAACAATTGATATATTTATAGAACACCCCATGTTTTTACCCCCAATGACATTAATTTTCTTGTTAATCATTTTATTCTTACATTAAGAATGATTTTTTTTACTTTTTAGTTCGATTCACTATAAAAAAGTGTTTTTTAGTTTTTTAAACTATAATTTATTTTAATAAAGGTTTTTTGAGTTATTTTTAAAATATTCGAACAAAAATTAAGACACATAAGTACTGCATATTTTTATGTGACATTAAAACGGTATTTTTTATTTTACTGATTATTCATACATATTATCAGTATGCTTAATTTTCACTTGTTATGTTTTCAATTCAATATAATAATTAATTTTTCTTTAATTATATTACAGTGACTCTATAAATTCCCGATACATACCTGATGTGTCATTTTCGAAATAGTTTATAATATGAAATATCTAATTATCTATATCACGAAAATGTTGACACATTTACTATTTAATTCATAGCAGCGATCCGATAGTCCGTGATTTCAAAGTCAAATTATGAATTTGAATCTCAGCAAAATTCGCATAGGGTTCTTCTCATATTCCTACAAAGGAGCTTGTTAATCTGTTCAAAAATATCAAACAATGTATTTGAGATTTCGAGTTATTAATTCTGTTTATATATATTAACAGACTTAACCTTCCAAAAATCTCAATTTAGCAATCCTAAGCATTCCCTCACCAATTCTTTCAACATCGCATGTTTTACCTCAGTCCCAGTAAGGTGTTTGGGAACCAATGACTAAAATTATTTAAGCAATAGAAAATCAACATCAAATATTGCATCATGTAATTTTGAAGATGTACAACCAGAAAGGATTCTCTACCCAAATTTCGGAGTGCTAAGAAAATAAATCTTTTAAACTTTCTTCAAGAACTGAATATTTTCATTGACATATAACGGGTCCATCCGCGTTTTTCCTAATAATCCTCTTGGGGAAATACTTTCTTTAAATATTATTTATTTGAAAACTTCTTTTACGGGAGGAAGTTATCAATTAAATAATATTTAAACAAAGTATTTCCCCAAGAGGATTATAAGGGAAAACGCGGATAGACCCGTTACAGTCATACCAAATTTGCATAGCAATTCTTTTAAATGCAATTTAACACTTAATTTCGTAACTGTATCC
Organism: Trichonephila clavata; assembly: GCA_019973975.1. NCBI lineage: Eukaryota > Metazoa > Arthropoda > Arachnida > Araneae > Nephilidae > Trichonephila > Trichonephila clavata. Next base: position 111,803 of record BMAO01021894.1, read on the forward strand.
ATATAGTGAATCACATGTGAAACTAATCACATCTATGATGAACTAAACAATGCAATAATCTTAAGTAGCGCATAATTTAAAAATTTAATTAGAACACAAATCAACCGCGTAAATAACAGTATTTTGATATTAGTTCACACAATGTTCTAAATAAGAATATGTCTGATTCCGCGAAAATATTATCTTGTCTAGCTTATCCTCAAAATCCTTGTTAGAAGTGGCGTACACAGACTTCTCTTATAAGTGCTTACATTTTAAAAAATTCGCCCACGTAAGCGCGAAAAGGTGATCTGGTGAATTTTTATTTTCATCATAGAGATTACCCCTTCGGGTTTCGCTCCCCGCCATATACCAACAATTTTTTGTTGATATATAGGGGGAGGGGAACCCTGCATCTTTCCCTTACGTACGCCACTGCTTATTTGTGGGCATTGATTGCATATTAACGTCGAAATTAGAAGCGACATGAGACCTATTGATGAAGACATCGTAATTTATTCAATTTATACATCATAATTAATGGTCAAGTGATGAGAACGATACATGAGCTAGCACCCTACTCTCCAAACCTCCATACCACTCCACTGTGAGGATTTTGATCCACGTTATATTTAAGGTATCCGACTACCCTCAAATTATGAATTTTGCCAAAAATTGACAAATTTTTTTTATGATTTTATTTTATTGGCTTTCTTATTAGCTTTATAGAAATACCAAGTTTATTATTTTCCATTTACAAGAACAAAAACCACAAGTGTTTTAATAAAAACAAATACTACTACTTTAAGCAAGATGTCATACCTTAAAATGCGTTTTACTCGAAATGTGACTTTTTTTTTTGAAAATGCTCAAACGGGGAGAGCGACTGCTCAAAAAGTTTTGAAAATAATTACCTGAAATTTTTGTGTATGTTCCGTATAATAGTAGAAGTGTTTTAACCTTCAGATTTATCAATCACTGTGTTTTATTACAAAATTTACAGTCCCTTATGTGAATATAATCACTGTTTTTTTTAAGCAATTTCATATAATAATAACAAAGATAAAGTGCTCAAGTTTTTGTAAAAATTAAAATATCTCTTATCCTGAAGATCAATTCAAAAATAAATTGCAAAGCAACACATTAAAATTGAAAATTTGTTCACGAACTTTTTTTACAAAATGGGTTCCGTTCATGTAATTTTTTGCCAATTTTTTCCCATTTTAGTAATAATAATTTCTTTTCTCTTCTTAATTTTAGCATATTTTTCTTAAAATGTACTGAATAAGTCTAAAAACCACAAAAAATCCCCATATCTCCATTTTTTTTTTAAAGTTGTCGGAAGTGAGTATCAGACTCCCCACACTACTGGTCTTTAGTGGAAGAAGGGCTCAAACTCAGTAGCTTAACGGAGAACATTAGGGTCCCTCTGCAAAGTCAGGTTTTGGGTCCTAAGTCAGATCTTACACAGGACTTCAAAACCATAAGATAACATAGGTTTTGGGACCCCTAGAATCCTGTGCCCACCAGCAATGCGGGGGTATATGTTACGTCATTGCTCAAACCCATGACTCATCTACAGCATCGTCGATCGTATGGAAGCACCAGTTTCGTGTGTTGATGTAGTTGCTATGGGAGAACTCAAATTTTATCTTTGATTCAGTACCTCCACACAAACGATCGTGATTCAAACACTTAAAGTTCTTCCCAATAAATTGGTGTCTTGCTCTAGCGCGATGTTTTTTTTTTAAAAAAAACTACAATATAAATTTTTTTACTGTCTATTATAAATCTTTATCCTTTAGAAATAATTTATTCTTCTGTCCCAATAATGAAAGTTCACTTCTATGTATTCACTCAGAGTCTCACATATTATTGGCAGAAGCATCATCATTTTATAATGCCATTTTCGCCAAAGATAATAACGACTTATTTCGGGTATGGATATTAATGAGATAATTCTTCTATCAACATTATTTCTTTATTTCATGCAAAAAACAAGTACCAATTCATACAACTTTTTGTGGTTATCCATTATATCTGGAGAAAAAAAATAAAGGGGCTTTCTAACATACTTTTTGAGAATGCAATTGCTATCTGTGTGAAATGCACATTGTATAAGAAACAACAATTCTGGAATTCTTTTGACAGCTATCACAACCCAAACTGTAAAACTTTTAATGTCAAAAACTCAGATGTCTCTGTTTGAAATTTTCTAAGATGCATGACTTATCTTAAGATCAGAAATATTTACCGTATTTGTCCAGTCTTTGATTTTTATAAGTAGCGAAACAAAACTCATTTTAAATTTTATTTTGAGGCTGTGAATATATTCATTAAGACTTTCATGTTCAATATATTTTCATTTTTTGAAATTTGTCAAAGTATTTATATTAATTGCTGTCACTAAAGGCCATTCAATTGGTCCTCTGTCCTCCACAATTTTGAAATATCAGGTAAGAGATAATTACATTTAGTCATGTGTGCCTTATACTTTACAAGTTTTCACATCAAACGGAAACTAATAAGACGGAAAAGTAAATAAAACAGAAACGAAACGGAATAAGAATTTCTTTGAGGACTCATTGACCGTGGGAAAAAACGCCACCAATTAAGATAGGGAGGTTGTGGCTGTCTGTGAAGTTACAGCGCAATTACTAACTGCCGGCCTAGCTCCTGCAAAAGTTGTCTTCGTTAAAGACTCCCAAGCTGCAATTTCTGCCTTAAGCAGTAACACACCAACTGACAGTCTTAACACAATTCAGTGCCGAACTAAAATTGCGGAGCTCATTTCATATGGCTGGACTGTGACCTTACAGTGGGTCCCATGTCATGTTGGAATCCCCAGCAATGAGAGAGCCGACCAAAAAGCCAAGCAGGGAGCCGAGTCGTCTCAACCGGAAGTCCCTTTAACCCTCAGAAGAGCAAAGAGAATTATTTCCACAAACATTGATAAATGTACTACCGTGACCCCAAACCCCAAGAGCCTTAGAAAGCCATGGGAAATCTTGGCCACTGTAGGTCCTATCCCTAGGTACCTGGATAGAGCCAAAGCTATTGCCCGCTTTCGCCCAACCACCATAAATGACTTTTTGGGAGTACACCTCCACTGTCTTGGCCTGGCCATCCATTCTGGCATAGCCGCTGCTGATGCTCTGCGGCCATGCCAAAATGGATGGCGACCTCCTGTTCCATTGCGCTGGACCCGATGAATACTCGATGAATGACGCCGAACCTCCTAGTACCGACTGACGACGTCATCGGTACTGGGAGGTTCGGCATCAAATGGTCAAGAAGCCAAGCACGGGCGTTGGATAAATAAATAATAAATAGTATTTGGAGACTCGGTTTAAGTAAACTTGAAGTGCCTCCCATTATTTACCTCACTATTTTCAATGGAATCTAATTTCTTCACAAGTAATTTTTTGTTTAATAACTATACAATGACCACATTGTTGACGTATCGTCATTTCAAACTACTTCCAAATGAATTAAAGCGATGTTTTTGATACAATATTACCATATCGCACTTCATAAAAATTCCGAATCCAAATTGGATTTAACTCGAGATAGAACGGCATTTAATGAAATTAGTCTGGAACGAAGAGGTATTGGCTTTGAAACTCGAATGCTTAACACCAAGTTACTGTACAATTGCTTCAGAATTTCTGGTGCTGACTTTATAGCCTCGTTCACACCAAGGAATAAAAAATGAATGGTGAAAAATAGACATTCAAGAGTCTTTAACTGGGGAGCTAAGGTCCCTTATTATCTCTATTTTCCTCACTTGTTGCTTACTGACGTGGTGTGAAGGAGGTTTAAAGAGTAGTAGGGCTCTCTCTTTATACATACAAAAAATACGTTTAACACGAAAACGCTTAAGACGAAATATCGGTTAACACAAAATAATACTACGGTCCCGGCAAACTACTATAGATTTTAATACAGTTTTTTTCTTTTAACACGAAAAGATTTCCCTTCTGGGAATGAACAAAATACGGAAAACTCAAGCCACGCAGGTGATGTTTAAGAAGGTGTGAAATGAAAGAGATGGTTTCACATGTGGAAAGAAGGCTAACGCCTTCGAAATACCCTAGGAATAACCAGTGACACGAATCAGTTTTATTTATCAAGCTGCTTTCCCTTCCCACCCATACAAATGCCCCAATGGCTAAGCGATCAAAGGAAAGTAAACTGCTCTTTCGCTTAAAATGAAGGAGCTTCTTATGGTTGTTTATTAAAAACAGAAGATGGAAACGAAAATCTGTAAAGATTTTGGTATTGCTAAATTTTGCATAAAATTTTATTAAGTTCTTGTGGATATTTTTGTTTTTCATTGATTTTTATTAAATACATGTATATACAAATAAAATGCACTGTAATAAAAATTTTATTGAATATATGATTGCTTTTTTTTTTTGCAATATCCTTTAACACGAAAAAATATTTCAGTTCCCCTCAGTTTCGTGTAAAACGGTTTTCACTGTATCTGTATATGTATTTAGAACTTCTGTTCACTAATTTCAATAGGATTTCACTGTTATAAACAGAAAAGAAGTTTGGCTGTCCATGTTAAATCAGTCGATGTTCAAAGTTTTCCAGTTGGAGTGGTATGAATAATTCGAGAGAGAGAACCAGCTTATATAGGTGTCATCCTCGTCACTTGGTTATTGTCCAAAATTACGAGGTCCGTTGTCAGTCGCCTTTCTGTTGTTTCGCAGTGTGTTCCATAAATTAAAATCAAATCAACTCAGACATTCATTTTAGTTAAGTTATAAACGTAAAATTCGCACTCAAAAAATCTACGAATGGCCACTTAAAAAAAAATCTGAAGAAAACACGTAAATTTTCTTAACTGGTAAATTAAAAAATTTTGTAAATAATCATATAATACTAACTTTTGTACATGTTTTTATAAGCACTTTCTAATACGAGTTTTTATTTAATACACGAAATCACTCTCAATGAAACTAAGCAAATTGCTTTCAAAATTCTTGTCAAATTGAAGAAATAAATGACTTTTTAAGGTTCAGTTAAAATAAATTATAAATCCCTTAAAATAAAAGATAGTGTAGACCCCTTTGAGTTGTGATTGTCATTTAACATATTTATGCATATTTTTTTCACTCCAAATGTCTTTGGTTATAACATCAAATGCATGACGTTCCAATCGAGCTTGTATTTTTACTGGGGAAATTCAACAAATTTATATTATTCAACTTGCAATTTCTTTAAAAATGTTTCATGTTGTATGTACAAATTGTACAGTGTTCAATTCCTTTGTGTTATTTATTTATTTATTTTCGTTTTTTGATAAATTATGTTATATTTATTGGATTTAAACTAACCAGTAGCAATAATAAAACAATGCAAAAAGGTATAAAAAAATAAAATAATACGACAAAATTCCTAAAATTTTCTTTAGAATATAAATAATTCAGTTTGCAAGGAAAAACGTGTTAAATTCACAACAAATTAAAATGGAATGTCACAGTTTATACAGCACAAAGAGATGGAAAATACAGAGAAATGCATCTGTGGAATTCATTATAATGGTATTCATTAAAACTATTTCAACACATAGAGGTCGTTAACTTCGGAGATTCTATTATACTTTGAAAATTTACTGTCTTTTTTTTATTCAAATCTTGGAAGTCTTGTCGCACAACAACTCTATTTTTCAGTATTCGCAAACGATCAAAATGCTCTAACGAAGATTTTCGAATGCGGAGACTTGCAAGAAAGAAGTTGAAATATATTATTAATTTTGATGCTCAGGATATGATTTTCGAAATTATTAATTCAAATAAAAATATTTAAAGTAAATTAAATTAATTTAGTCATATTGAATCCTGTAAAATTTCAGTTTAAGAACTAGAACAAAACTACAAAATTAGTAAGTATGCTGAGTTTTATATTAGATTTGTATTTGCTTTTTGTACAGCTGGATTGCTCATTTTTGGAATAACAAAGTTTCTTCATTTGTTTGTTCTATTATTCTGTGAATTTATATTAATGCTTTTTTATATTAAAACAATTATTTTTATTTCTGAATCATTTAAAAGAATATAATTTTTACTTTTTTTTTGCCTATTGAAGTGTCAAAAGTTTCTAAGGGATTATCTTTTATGGTATAGTTTTCTACAGAGAGTGAGTAAAATAACCCTGAGAGAGAACGTACTTTTAGCTTACTTAATATTTAAAAGCTTTAGGCTTAAAAATCAGATTTTTTTAGAGCGGGAGGGTTACTGATACGCATTAAATCCTATGTTGAATCTTGAATAAAAACATTATTTCTGTTTTAAAAACCCTTTTACTGCGTACGTGATATTCTTCATCAAAATAATATTTTTCTTGAGGTTAATCGAAAACATTTTAATCGAGTTTTTTGTCGTATTCATAGAAACAATCAATAAAAGTTCTGAATTTATTTATTGAAGCAATTTTATCGGTTAAAGTATTAACATTTCCAATGTTTTTCTGTGGACAAAATGGTTAATCTACATGATACTCTTTCAGTACACTTTGGCTTTTAAACTAATTTTTTATTTTTTATTATCTCTAAAAGTAATTTGGGTTTGGAAAACGATTTTTTTGTTTTGCTTTTGTCTAAAAGATGGCACGAAACAAACAAATGTTGTTCAATAAAACAAAAAAAGAATTATTAATTCGTATTGATAAAACGATTTATTCGATCCAAATGAGGAATCAGAACTCTTTTTTTTTTTAATTTTATTTTGTCTCCCAAAAGAGAAAAGTTTGAGCAACTCTGCAAAAAGTTTTGTAGTTAAAATAGTTTAAAAGGCTTAATCTATTTTCTGTTTTTTCCAGCTATTTTTTTTATTACAGCAGACTCCTTAACTAACCTTATACAGTGGACCCCTAAAGTGTTCGTACACTTGCAATTTCCTATAAAATTTAATGTTTTCGACTAATAAAAATTAATACATTGTAATTGTAATTTTTTTATGATATCTGCAACTTGTTCTTAATAAAATGACATAATTATTTTTTAAAAAATGATATAGCTATTATTTTTAAAAATTAATAATCAAAAAGCTATTGAAAAATTACGCCACAAAAGTCTTCGTACACCTAACAAAAATCTCAACTTAGCTTTAAATATTGTATTTCTTTCTTACTTTATACTTAGTAGGATATCTTTTAGTGTCCACAATAACTTTTAAATGTTTTGGTATAGATTTAATCAGTTTTTTACAATTTCTGCATCGGTTTTCCTCCATGCTTCTGTTATTATTGTTTTTACTTCCCATTATGTGTTTATATGTCATGTTTTCTTTTTTTTTAATCAAATTCTCACCAAATATGTTCTACTGGGCTAAAAAAAATGATTGAGGAGGTTTTTTTCAGAATTTTGGACAGTTATAGAGACACCAGCGGCGTACATTGAGAGCAGAGCGCTTGGCGTCATTATCCTGTTAAAAATGAAGTTGTCTCCTATATCCAAATTTTCGGCGGATAGTTTAAAATTTCACTTTAAAATATTTAAATAGAGCTGATGATTCACAATAATATCAAAAAATACCAAATTACCTAATTTTGAGGTCGATTTACACCTCCAAGCAAGAACACTTCCATCTCCATGGTTCATTGATCCAATTTGATTCTTGGGATTAAGTTTCAGAAAATTCAAAATTGACAGCAAATTGATTGGGATGACGGAAAATTAAACATTTTTGGTTCTGATGGGCATATAATAGTTTGTAAATGAAAAAATGAGGAATTTGATCCCATGAATTTATGTGGAACAAGAACTCCCTTCACCTCCATGCTTCAGCATGGAGGTGGAGAAGTTCTTGCATGGGGGTGTGAATCGACTTTAAAATTAGGTAATTTGGTTTTTTTTTATGGTATTGTGAATCATGAGCTCTATTTTAATATTTTAGAGGAATTTTAAATTATCCGCCCAAAATTTGGATATTGGAGACCACTTCATTTTTTAACAAGATAATGACACCAAGCGCACTTCTCTCAATGTATGCCACTGGTGTCTCAAGAACTGCCTTAAAATTCTGAAAACACCTCCTCAATCAGTTTATTTAGCCCAGCAGAACATAATTGGTAAGAATTTGATTTAAAAAAAAAGAAAACATGACATATAAACACATAATGGGAAGTAAAAACAATAATAACAGAAGCATGGAGGAAAACCGATGCAGAAATTATAAAAAAATTGATTAAATCTATACCAAAACATTTAAAAGTTGTTGTGGATACTAAAAGATATCCTACTAAGTATAAAGTAAGAAAGAAATACAATATTTAAAGCTAAGTTGAGATTTTTGTTAGGTGTACGAAGACTTTTGTGGCGTAATTTTCAGTAGCTTTTTGATTATTAATTTTTAAAAATGATAGTTATATCATTTTTAAAAAATAATTATGTCATTCTATTAAGAACAAGTTGCAGATATCATAAAAAAATTACAATTACAATGTATGAATTTTTATTAGTCGAAAACATTAAATTTTATAGAAATTTAAGTGTACAACACTTTTAGGGTCCACTGAAAAAAGTTGATATTTCTATAACAAATATACTCTGTGAGTTTTCATTACTTATAATAAGGAAAAATAGTTTTTTGCGAAAAAATAAACTTCTTAAGATATCAATAATTTTTATTAAGTATATGGTTTCATGTAAATGTGATTTATTTTTAAAACTTAGTTCAAGGTTACTTTACCGTCCAAAATGGTTCCAAGTTTTGTTCAAATTATGAAATAACTAGAAAATTTTCTTAGAAAGAATATAAATTTATGAAAAAACTATTCACAAAAGGATTACATTTAAAAAGAAAAAGATCTATCACACTTATTTCGTCATTGCTTCATTTTGTTAAATAATTTATTATGATATTCCAATCTCTAGGATGAAAAAAATATATTTTCATCATTATGATAGCTTTTACAAACCTTATTCAGAAAGGAAAAGTAACATGGCGTTGTCTTACCTTTTACAGCATAAGAAAATATTTAAAAGAGATTAAAAAATTTTTTTTACATATCTTAAGTATTTTTAAAATAAATTTCAATAAAAAGATTTTTAATAACGAAAAATTTAAAATTTAAATTACAATGTAGTATTTTTATTGAAAATACTACGTATATCATTTATTGAAAATTTAAAATATTACTTCAAATAAAATTTTAGTAGTAAATAATTTAATAATAATTTTTAAAAATTTCTTTTAAAAAACAATATTTCACGCATCAAATTTAGTAAATGAATACAATTACAAATTAATTAAGAATTGTTACCGAATATAGTAGACATTATGACATTTAGTATTTCGGAAAGTTAATCATTTACTTATTTTCAAAATATGTGTAAATATTAGGTGAACATGAAATTATATTCGTTTTTTCCAAAATAGGAAATTTATCGACTTAGTTTTTTAAATGATACATTTCAGGTTTTATCTAAGGTGTAATTTTTATTATTATTTCATTTATTTTCTCTTCGTTTATGTGTGTTTCATTCGTGTATTTTCACAAAAAATGAGGAAATCGAATTATTATATGCATCTATTAAATCTCCAATAAAAAAAGAACATCAACAAAATAACTTGATTGAAATTAAGAATTATATAGTCTTATGAAAATATAAAATGAACAATCCTTAATTTATACCTGTAAGTTAAAAAAAGATAGCTTCAAGTCGGATTTATAAAGTTTTAACTTTTTTACCCAAATTGAAGCAATTTTCACTTTTTCACTTGAATTCTTTCTCTTGAATTTCACTTGAAGTTGAAAATGAGCAAAAACTTCTTTTCCCAAGCGAAGAAGTTTAATTTTTTACTATCGTTTGCACTTTTAAAAATTTATATAAATAATCTCGAATACATTCAGATGAGTAAAATCTTATACAAAATAAATAAAATTGAAGTGTCTGTTTGTAATTTCAAATTAGCAGCTTTTTACTTAATGCACTAAAAGTAATATACGGTACTCATAACAAAAAACCAATTTTTAAAATTTTTGTCTGTCTGTCTGTCTGTTTGTTCCGGCTAATCTCAGAAACGGCTGGTGCGATTTTAAAAATTCTTTCACTAATGGAAAGCTACATTAACGGGGAGTAACATAGGCTATATTTTATTCCCGTATTCTTACGGGAACGGAAACTATACGGGTGAACGTGAAACTGAATGCCAAGATGAACGCCAAATTGAACGCAAAGCTGAGCTAATGAAGTCGTTGTTTTGGTTACTGGCGACCGATGCTGTTCATGAGACATAATAGTGTTACGCGCACATGATAATACGCTGACACGTGCCATATTTTTTTTTTTTTTTTTATGAAAGGAGAATCTCACTGTTTAGTTAAGTAGAGCATCGGCTGTTTCGGATGCACTTTTAAAAATAATAAATCAAGGCTTCATAAGCAAAAAGCAATGCAAGAAACAAAAAATTGATAAGTTTTACGGTTAGTTTTAATCCTTTCTTTTTTTTTATTTACATTTTTAGTCGCATTTTAAACAATAGTTATTATAATCCCAATCTATATCTATACAAATAAATAAATTGAAGTGTCTGTTTGTAATTTCAAATTAGCAGCAATTGTTGGCGGGGCGGGGTTTAAGGGGCGTCAGAAATTCCGAATTTTTAAGTTATTAGACGTACAGTCTTGAAACTTAGTAAGTAGATTCCTCTCATAGGGTAGAGATACGCTACAAAATGGGTTTCGTGAAAATTGCCCTCAAGTGGCGTTGCGGGACTTAAGGGGCGTTATAGATAATTATTTCCATTTTTTAAACTATTAGACGCACAGTCTTTATATT